>JBBPCS010025737.1:0-11525 GCA_037974645.1 Hollardia meadi
CCAGGCACATTGGCAGAATTTTTTTTATATCTGCAGATGCCGATAATTAACTTTTTAAGCTTTTATCGGCCGATACCAATGTCGTTCCGATATCATCGTGCATCCCTACTTTTCACTTCTGAAACACAATAATAACTATTAAGAAGGGTTGGATTGATCTATCGAGATTTTGTTTCTGCCTTGTAAATATAATTTTTGCCATCTTATTAAAAAGTTTTCACAGGTAGGTAAGTGTAAGTCATGAGATTCATTGTATTCTAATCCAATATTTTTTTTATAATGGGCATAAAGTTGATCATTTATGACCAACTCCCCACACTTCTATCCTCTCTGACTCACAAATCTGTCTATCGCACCATCTTTTTCACCCTTGGTCTTTCAGGCTGTCTCTATTGTTATGAGCTCAGTTTCAGTCACATCTTGTACATTACTACCTGAATGTAAAGCCAGAAGGCTAAAGAACAGAAGAAAAGCAGGTTATTTGCTAGTTGTTGCTGAGTAAACACTGTTAGTTCAGGAGTTCACTAACTAGTTGTCGACCTTCCTCTGTGTTTCTGTTGATCCAGGAGTGTCTGTGTACACTCTTCAGTACTGAGCTGACACAGTGGGTGGCATGCCACAGCTGTTGACATAACTTTCACCCCACATCAGCTCATTGTCATGTCGAGAATGACAACTATTGACTGCATTACATTGAAGAGGGAACACTTCCATTATGCTGTTCAAGCATACTGTATATCGTGTGATTAAAATTAATTCAACAAGCTTATGCAGCATACAACATACGTCAAACCGGACGAAATCTTTTTTTTGTTGTCTTTGTAAAGGCAAACCTCAATCACATCTTTCTCCCTTTGTGTATGATATTTGCTGTTTAGGTAGATTATTGACATGAGCTGGAAATTAATAAAAATCTTCAACTTCCCCACTCATGACATAGGAGAATGGTCTTAAAGGGAAACTTTGCCAATTTTCAAACAGCTTTGTATCAGCACAACATGAGTCGAATAAACAATCTTTAACTTCCCTCCATGTTGCCTGCACTCATTGTTCCCACTCAGAAACTTGTCATCCGACAGACTTTTGCCAACTCCAGGGCTGTTGTTCAAACTATAGATTGTACTTCCGCATTTTTTGTATGTCCGCCGCCATGGACACAAAGGGTATAGACCAAATTACTATGACGTTGCGTAAACAACATGTCTTTAATAAAACAAATCTACCCAACAGTGACCTCTCACGGCCAGTCAGACTAACTGCTATGGCTAGTTTTGGGTAAACTCAGGCTGTCATTTGCTTTAGTCTGTGGCCCAACAGGTAAATGAGGTCTCCAACCTAATGTTAGTAAAGGTGTTGGTATTATAAGAAAGCAACAAACATGCATTTTAGATGAATGAGGTCAACACACTTGCAATAACATCATGAAAAAAGAAAATTAAGTTGTATGTAAGCTATGTGACACAAGAGTTTTCTACCCAGAAGTAAATGTAAACAAACATCGTGATTAGTTCTAAAGAGGTCGGGTTTAGAGAGAGAGAGAGAGAGAGAGAGAGAGAGACAGTGCTAGGCAGTGAGATTCTGTTACTGCATTGCCTTATTCTTGCCTCCAATGTTTTCAGAAACATGTTTTAGTGTAATGTTAGTTGTAATGTTAATATTAAATTTGCCATTTTGTGCCTGCTTGAAACTGGACCAGCCAAAACCAAGCACCTTATTATTGGTCCGTTGTATCTTTCTGCTGCAAAGACAACCCAGAAAAGACCATCGTTCCAGCAGTGAAAAACTTCTTTAAGGTTATATATGCCAGGCTACTTTGTTTCTGTTTCCATGAATCACAATTAAATGGAAAGACTGAAAATGTTTCAGAGACATTTGTTAGAGGAGGGCAGGGTGAGGTCAGGGTCAAGTAGAAAGACATCAGGAGAGCTCTGTCCCAGGAGGAGGAGCAATATAAAAGAATGAGAGACAAAAAACAAAGGAGATGGCAAGAGTGGGGTGGCGATGTGGCCTGGTACCATCACAACACAGAAACTATAGTCAGCCTCTGCTGGGAGAGGAGGAGGAGGAATGTGAGTGGATAAATTAAATGAATGCAGTGAAGAGGAATAATAATATTTAGTGCAATGAGAGTGAGTTTGAGAAGGAAAAATATCCCTCAGATCTGTGACAATTAGCATGACGGACATCCATTTAACCATGATGTTTCCAGCTGAATATGGGTAGTAGTCCAGACTGAGTTTGATCCTGCTTCATTCTGTTACCATTTGATGATCCCAGAGTTAAGCTCGTGGGGAAGAACGGGAAACAAAAGGTGGAATTGGGTTGACATTATGGCAGTATGGAGTTTCAGTTTTAAAACTGGGGTTGAAAGGCTGAGCAGGACATATACTAAAATAACGGGCAGAGTTGAAGAGCGGAGAGGGTGGGGTAAGGCAAAGCTGAAGGTTGGAGAGAGAGTTGCAACGATTAGTCGATTAATCGATTAGTCAATCAAAACGTTTATTTTGATAATTGATTAATCATTATTAAAGCAAAAACATTGGTTCCAGCTTCTTAAATGTGAGGATTCGTAGCTTTTCTTTGTAATTTATGATAGTAAATGAAGAGTGTTTGGGTTTTGGACTGCTGGTTGGACAAAAGAAGCAATTTGAAGATGTCACTTTGAGCTCTGGGAAATTGTGATGAACATTTAAAAAAAAAATTTGGAAATTTTATGGACTACATGGTTAATCGTGAAAATAACTGGTGGATTAATCGCTAAAGAAAGTAATGGTTAGTTGCAACTCCAGTTAGAAACATCTAAAACCATATATTCACCAAGTTAATATCCTGTCTTCAGGAGGGAAGCACTGTTCCAATACCTCAGCCTAGCAGCCTGGCATCGCCAGAATTAGTCTGGATCCTCTCATTTTCCCTGGGGCATTATCAAGGGGCACAGACCATAATGCTTGAACACAATTGGATAGACCTACAACCAATCAGCACCGTGAATTGCAGCCTGCTGCTTTGTTTGTACCGGTGTTTTAATGTCATCAGCTCAGCACTACAACTACTAGCACTTCCGTCCGTGGTAACCATGAACGCATTTGGCCGAAAGTCACCAGTTAACACGGTTACATGTTAAACCGAAACACCGGCAGTGCAGTAGAGCTTTCGCCTCCTAAAGGTTGGGGAAACCTTTTAAATTATTCTTTGTTGATCTTACATGAGTGAAGATTCAGCATCTGCTTTATTTGCTTATTTCTCACCTCAAATTTGTTCAAAAACAGATTTTAGCTAAGGTGAAATAAGTTAAATTTTACTTACCATGAGCCATTTTTACACAAAGGAACCCTACTACTCATGCTCAAACCTCATTGGCTCACAGAACATCATATTAAACAAAGACTGTCTATAAAGTCAATGTATGAAACCCACCCTATATTAGATAAATGGTTGTGATTGGCTCGTCACAAACCAGAACAGAGTGAAATCTGTCTGAACAGGAGGGGACCAGACGTATCTGGTTCACATGCTATCAACTCAGGGTATCGACCGATGCCGAGTACCCCTCCAACACCAGTGCTCTCTTTCCCCCTCATTTAATGCCTGTACCTAATGGCACTAATGGAAATAATTTATATGTAAGATGATATAAGGCAGTTCAAAACCGACTTGACGGCCCATCATGACTGGGCTGTTAGTGGAAACACTTATTATCTTTATTTCACAACATGTTTCTTTTTCCGTTTTATAATGACCTTGGGCAAGAAATAGAACACATGACATGAAATAAAAACAGTTAGACAGAGATTAGTTAGTTAGTTGGTCAATTGATTAGACATTACATTGTTTCTTCTGACCAGCAACTGTGAATTCCTTCTCTTCAGGGTGTGTGTATGTTTCTGTGCCTTTTATGACTGATGATAGGGAGAGGATTGGGACTAAAGGTTGAGTAATTGTGTGATGGCCAAATGTTGAGCTGGTGTTACCCCTGTGAACTTGGTCATGGTTGGTTTGTGCAGTCGAGATTTTGTGTTCTGAATTTTGTGTTCTGACGACAGTCGACAGTGGCACACCGGCAGCACTCTGAAGCAAGGCGGTTGTTGGTTTTCCCTAAAGTCAAACAATATTTGTAATAATAAAAAAAGAACATTTCACTTACTGATTTTGGGACAGCTACCAATTCTATTTCTTACCGAAGGAATAAATTGTTTCCACCTGTGTGCAAAAGCCTGCATTTTTAATGACCACTACTAAGTTAACTCCTTTCTACAACAGAGCATCAAAGGCAGCAACTCTACAGACGACCTTCGTGCTAGAAACAGCTTTCATAACCCCTCTGGTCTCCGGTTACATAGCAGATGAGAAGGGTCAGTTGGTCAAGCTAGGAAGGTTGAGGTGGTTTACTACTCCTATACTGATGATGACAGTTTTGTAATAACAACACTGACAACACCCAGAGCTCGACACCAAGACATTTTGTCTCATACACCAAATGTTTCATATTTATTCACTATCATAATTTAGGTCACAAATTCCAAACTTGTGCAATCAGGAAGTGGCCCCTAGCTTTAGTTTCACTTGTTTCAAGTTTCTTATTTGCTGCTCTTGTTTCTTGTTAGGCAGGTCCAAGTTCAGCGTGTCAGAAATATCCATGTAATGACAATGTAATGTAGGGATTTACAGATGGATCCATAACACACACATCTCATGACTAACTATGTGTTAGCAGCGGATGAGGATGTGAAACATGGACAAAACTGAAATAAGTGTGCAGTGTGTAGTCTATCACCCATTATGATGCTTTAAGAAACTGGTTCTCCAGCACATTTAAGACCACAGCCCAGCTGGCCTGGACCCTCACCTGTTTGCATTCAGAACCTACAGATCCACATCTCTACTGCCCTCCAGTTAGTCTTCACACACCTATGTCAGAAAAAGCTTTTTGTGTTTTTGTAAAATCTCCCCCATGAAGCTGAAGCTGAACCTTAACACTCTGAGCCTTGAACTGGACACTGGACTTCCTCACAAACAGACCCCAGACAGTTTGGCTTGGCAGTCACACCTCCCCCTACTCTAGTGTTGAACACCGGAGCCCCCCAGGACTGTGTGCTCAGTCCCCTCCTGTTCACAATGTACACCCATGACTGCAACCCCCAACATGAAGAGATAGAGAACTCTATTGTGAATTATGCAGCTGACACCATCATCATTGGCATGACACAAGTTCATATCAGGAGAAAATCAACCTGCTGCTCAACAAAACCAAGGAGCTGAGGAGTATTTTACATTTAAAACATGTCTGGAGGGGGACTTTAAGGGAACTTGAGGCTAAATTCTCATGCCAAGTTCTTATTAAGACCAAAAAAGTTTTACTTTTATGACTTATTATTTATTCATCCTTTTATATAATTTTATGAGCATAAAGGGACCGCAACTACTAGCATTTCTTTATACAAACCTGTATCGTAAAACCTTGTACCTTGGAATAACATCTGATGCTCAAGTAGTTATCCTGATTATCCTTATAATCAGTTTTCCATTAGCACCAGCTGTCATCCAGACTTCCAGCCGACTACTTTCTTACTGTTTCAAATCACATCACCGTCATGTTTAAAATTTGTTACACTGCTATTCAGTATTTATTGCCTACGGGGGCTCTCCGAGTACCCTTCTAGTGTGTAATGTTTCACTGCTTTATTGTCTAGTTTGAGGAAGTATTCAAGTAAGAATTTCATTGTACCTTGTACACTGTACTTGTACACATGACAATCTTTGAAAGATTCTTTGAATCTTTTTGACCTTGGTTGTTTTAAACGATATCTTTCAACCAGATAAAGGATTTTAGTCATCTGACATCTGGATCTCAAGATATCAGAGAAACACGCTGAGTTAATGTTAAACAGCAGCTTGGCTCACTTTATTTTCCATTTTATTGTATTTTTGTTTTTTACAGTAGGTCATTTTGCTGTGAAATGTTAAATAAAGAAAGAATACAGCCTTAAAAATGTGTTATAGACAACGATCAACCCCACTCCTTTTACTGCACATTGCAACCTGCCACAAACTGGGCGACAACTGTGTGTATGTGTGTTTCTGAGGGTGTGTCAATAGCAGTTCCCTGGTAAGATGCATGTGGAGAGAGCAAGGTTGAAGTTCAGTAACACCGTGGAAAGTTCAATAACACTGAAAAGGCCATGAGCTCTGAATACTCGTGTGGGACATCGATCAGTCGCATAGAATACAGCATGTCATGTAAGAGAAAACTGTTTATTTAGAAAACAGTAGGGACTAACCAAAGTCTGTTGACCTTTATAAGACTATTTCACACATTATCAAATCCATAAAGCCATGACACAATACACTTACACAAGAGGGCTTCATTATCTCATCTAGGTCTCAATCATGATCAGCGAACAGGAGAAAAGCTTGTAACCAGTCTCTGTACCTGTCTCTATCACTCTTATCAACTCTTCATGAAACACTGATGGCAGTGCTGATAGCCAAATACAGACAGACGGAGATTAAGCAGTTCATCTATCAATTACAGTGACAAAATCTAAATAAAGTGCAGCAAAATGTGATTATATTTGTTCAAATAATACCAAGTCACAAGTCAGTGCTTTGGTCTGATACTCAGATTTGATAACGATGACATCAGTGTCAGCAGGCAGATCACATGGCTCTGTGCAAAGGTTGAATGGTCTCACGGCTCGCACTCACACTACATGAGGGAGAGATAGTAATACACACCTTTACCAGTCTCATAACACAACAGCCGTTATCCATTGATATCCAATCCAATATTTCACCCCTCCCAAATTAACCAACCACATAGCTGGATTGGGATAAACCTGGCCAAATCCTCTGCAGGCTGGTGAGGTGTGTGTGTGTGTGTGGGGGGGGGGGGGGGGTCAGAGAGAGGGGAGTGCATTTTCTCAAAAGAGCCTAAATAATGTAACTTGAAGGTGAGATACTACACAGACAAAAGAGAAACTGCGATTGGCACGCTTGACAGTGAAGGCAGCATGGAGCAGGGTGACGAAAACCATTCCCAAGGAATGTAAACATGATTATTTAAGTTGTATAATCCCACCACGACTAACAGATCATCTTTTTTTCTGCAGCTAGACAAACCTTTCTGTCATCGCTCTCATTTAAAAGGTGAACGACAGAATGTAAACAACCTGTCAGGTGAATAATGACTGCATGACAGAGTCTAGTATTTCACAACGCATTCACAATACAAGTCCCATCCATCTGTTGTGCCAGTGGCACTGCGCTTTGACTTGATGCCTTAAATCCTATACTGACATGCGAGGAATCCACGCGGCCACTCCACGCAGAGGCACACATACTGCTCAGGTGAGTGTAAGCTATTGAACATGGGGGACACAACGGAAGGAATGAGCATGGAAAGGGTGGGTGACAGTGAAGTGTATGTGTGTGTGTGGATAACAAGATCACTCATCTCCCTCTAACTAAAAGAACCAGTCAAACCTGAATCACCAGGACTCAAGATTCCACCCTCTCTCTCTGTGTACCTGTTGCATATGTGTCACTGCTAGAATCAGAGGCTCTGTGTAGCTAGCTAGTTTGTGCAGAAGGTGTCACGTTACCATACAGATAGTAACGACTGAGCTAAGTGCCATATAAACACTGCAACCAGCCTCAGCATTCTTTGTTCTGCATATATTTTTAAAAGTTTTCTGAAACTGACATAAAGCAAGATATGCAAAACTGACCTTTGATTTTAAAGAGTTAAAGACATCAATCAATTCTCAATGTAAAGGGGGCAATTAATAATTAATTAACCCTATTGAACACAGGTCTGCAAAACAGCTTGCCCTTGTCCCCTTTAGGCACAGTGGCCAGTGAGTGACATACACAAATACATATGAACTCTGTGATTTTTGGGGCACCCCCCAAAAAAAAACAATCATGAGAGATAAATGGTGACATCTTTAGTAATCACACTGTGACACTTTTTTCTTTTTTTTACATTTGGAGAGCAGAGACAGCATGTGTCAACATTCACTGATGATATTTAAATTCTCACAGTGTGAGAGCTACGAACAACTACGAACCAAACAGTCAGAATACAACATGAAATGGAGAACAAATCTAATGCATACTTGCCAACACATTATAAACATTTTTTTAATAAAGTAAAAAAAGAAAAGTGCCATCTCTGTAGCAACATATGTATTAAGAGATCACTCAGCCCTTAGGAGTCTTGGGTACGGTGGCCGAGAGAGCTCAAGCTGCAACTTAAAAAAAAAAAAAGACAACACGTGCGCTGCAAACACTCACAACACAACCAAATAGAGAAACACACTGCAAGTAGCACAGATGACAACAAATATGGATGTTTCTAGGGGACACTAAAAAGTGATGGACACAGGGAACACCCGTGTCTTAATCAAATATTTAAGTTTTAAGTAAATAAGTTTATTTCTCTTTATTTTAATATTGTGATGGCATGAGTCAGATATTAGCTAGTGGCAGATATCTGTTGTTAGCCATCACAATATTAAAATAAAGAGAAACATTTAAATTTTAATTTATTTTCCAACACCACTGATGAGTAGCCAACTTCAATATCTTGTCACAAATGGTCGCAAAACAAGCATATCCCACATGTCCATCATTTTTTAGTGTCCCTAGAAACATCAATATCCGCTGTCATCTGTGCTATTTGCAGTGTTTTTCTCTGGTTGTGTTGTGAGTGTTTGCAGCGCACGTGCTGTCAAATTGATGAAGATGTTTTCTTAATTTGCTTGTGCTTTGTCTATTTGCATGTGTCTTCTTAAGTTGCAGTGCGTTAAGCTCTCTTGGCCACCACACTTGGGCTATTTTGGCCATTTTTGAATACTTGGAGTGGCATAGAGTTTAGAGCCAGTGCTTTCAACAGAAGTTTTTTTTTCATTTTTATGTTGCACCATCTTGAAACTGAAAATCTTGAAAAATTTCTTAGACCCATCTCTCACAGGGTGACATACAGCATTTGGGGTGTTGAAGCAAACTAGCTTCCAGTTCGTGTGTATTGGAGTCGAAACTTCCCCCAAGCCCACAGAGCAGTGACAGCTTTCTTTATTTTTACAATTGTGGCCATATGTAAAGTTTACTATATTGCAGAGCAGGGCGAAAATATACAATGTATTTTATTTTGAAAGGTACGCATTGTGCATTATCTGATTCACCAACCAGCACATATTGTAGTGAGAAATCTTAAATTTTGAAACCAATCGCCTCTCAGTCTCATGGTCTTCTCCCACTAAGGAAGCTAAGCAACAAAGCTAATTTGCTTTGCGTGCGCTAGGGGCGTTGCGATCTTGGATTGCAACCTTTATTGACAATAACTGTATTATTAAAAAATGTAATATTGATATTGTGTTAACAACACATGATAATATCCTGTAAATGATCCAGTGCAGATTTTTCATTTTTTAGTTCATCTGGTTCTCTTTTCACCATTCATTCAGTGTAATTGTTCTTTTGGTTGATTGTAGTTATGGTTACAGACTCCCTCTACACCTCTCTACACTCGTATCTGGAAGATAAATCATTTCAAATTCTTCAGATCTTCAGATATCAGGATGTTGTTTTTATGAATTTGTGTGGCCATGATAATGTGGAGAAAATTTGATATCCTTTTTAAACTACAATCCTAAACATGATCCAAGCATGATTGTTTTATTAATGACTCCTGGTGAAACTTGAATGCTCAGCATTGTCATTGCCTCTTTTTTTTAGCTTACCTTTTATAAGTTAACCTCCTCTTTCAGCTCTGCAGTCTATTTGCAGTTTCATATTGTGTAATTAATTATTACTTATTGTTATTGCACTATTGGTTTTTGCCTTGCTTCCCTACATTTCGCCTGAGACGCACCAATAAATTTGTATTTACGCCA
Organism: Hollardia meadi; assembly: GCA_037974645.1. Taxonomy (NCBI): domain Eukaryota; kingdom Metazoa; phylum Chordata; class Actinopteri; order Tetraodontiformes; family Triacanthodidae; genus Hollardia; species Hollardia meadi. The sequence goes on from JBBPCS010025737.1 coordinate 9,897, forward strand.
AAGTGGCTCAAAAAATGACCTAATTACAGGCCTGATTGTGGTGTGTAAAATAATATGACACTGGGTGAGTGATAACAGGAACAGCCAGGGCTGGCAGGGAGCAAAACACGCACACACGCAAACACACAGATTTATTTCTTGCTGCAAATTCCCACTGTGTCCCACTATCAGATGACTCTTTTCACCCAACACTGAGGTCACTGAGGTTTCACTAGAGGAGCACATGAGCAGAGGTTTGTGCTTTGTCATTGCTGTTCCACGTTGACAAAGGTTCATCTAAAGGCCTTAACCTGACGCTGACCAGCCGCCAGGTTGGACTGTATCCATGGCAAAAACAGTGGCCCTGTCCTCTCTACCTGTAGACTCCACAACAGTACGCTGACTCCTTCAGACTGGCTTTCTCCATCTCCTCCCCCCTTCTCTGGGTGTGCCTAAGAAATTCAGTCTGTTTCTCCCAAGCCTTTTAACTGTTTTGTTTTTCTACAACAACACAGTGTTGTGGAGTGTGTGTATGTGTGTGTGTATGTGTGACTGTTCCCTCCTGAGTGATGAGTCAACAAATCCTATTCAAAAATACTGTATACACACGGAGGCCTGCCTGCTGCAATGAACACTTTTCTACTACCATAATCATATTCACAATTATTGTGATCAATAAGTTCACGATTAGTTATTATTATTATCAATAATCGTTGACTTTGGGAACATCATGCATTTATTGAACTTTAAAAAACTTTTCTTTTTAACAGTGGATTTCCTTTAACGTTAAATGTAATTCAACTGTACAAAATAAAAAGTTAAAAAAGGTCTTATAGTATAATTCTAATATAATATAATATAAAAATATTAGATAATGTAAAATATACAGTATATACATATATAGACTAATATATGGTGTATATTACAATGTTGTTTTTATTTGCGATATAAAATGTGACAAAGAATGCTGAAATGCAAGTCTCTCGTCCTTTTTGGCCGCTCCAAGCACCGGTACTGTAACAGCACAGGTAAAAGTGCATCACAATCCAAGCGGTGTCTGGCTTTAATGTAGTGAGCTGAACCAAACATGCCACAGCCGGGCTGAGAGTGAATTTGGGCTTTTATGGAGGGGCGAAAGCGTACCGCTCTAAAGGAAAGGGACAAGACAAAACAAGGGCACAATTACAAAACGGAATGCAGTATAATAATTGTTTCATCTCCGTTATCTTGTTTTCATAATCAGAGGAATCAAAAATCGCCATAATCTGAACACTATTTTGTTTTTGTTTTTTAAATCAAAGAGTAATAGAAAAAATGACGGGGAAAATAAACCTATGAGTCACAAAATTAGCTTTTTATGTTGTAATATTTTAGGCTAGTTAGCAGAAAATGAATCCCAGTGTTACATATTCTCCTCAGAAAGAACAAAAACCACAGGGGAAATGATTGATGATGTTACAAACAATGAGGGAAAAGGTTACCGGCAGGCTTTAGTATCACTCCTGTGAGATTTTTGCTCAAATCAATTGCACCATTCAAGCATGTGTTCATCTCCATCCCCACTGACCGTCCACCCAGTTTCCTTCCACCTCGCCCTTTCTTTCCCAAGTGTTACTGTGGCGATGGGGGGGGGGGGGGGGGGGGGGGGGT
>JBBPCS010025737.1:11535-23807 GCA_037974645.1 Hollardia meadi
CCCCCCCCCGCAGTGTGTGCACCTGAGCGCTAATTGCCGTGTCAGCAGTCTCTATGGTAGCAAAGGTAAACAATGTGCCGGGTAATGTATCACCACGGTGATAAACTCAGAGCAGCTCTTAAGAGTTATAAAACAGGTAGTTCACCTGAACAGCTTGTTGGGGAAAAACTGATGACAGCAGTATGATGGCCTGCGGGGACAAACTCTTTAATAAATAACCACAATTTATCACTCTGGTGTGCTACAATAAACTGGTGCAATATCTGGCACTTACAGTAGCAGGTGTTAATATTGAACTGAATGTGAACATTTCACTGACCCCCCCAGTCCTGTCAATCTCTCCCTCTGCTTGCCCTCTGATGAAAGACAATTGCATCATTGAGCAGAAAAAGATCCATGCAGATGAAAGTCTGCATTCCAGCGCCTGACCCGGTCGCCCTCCAGCATTCCATCCACAACACTTATCAACACCCACCATCATGACCTCGATACTCCACTCTGTGCTATAACTTACTAGTTTCTATATAATTACACTCACTTACACTCACTCCATCTTCTGTTTGGCCTTTCCTCTCGATTTAATACTCACTTCCAGTCTCATGCTCTGCTCTCATTCTCCTAAGCTCTTCTATACTGTCGCTGTTGTTCATTCATTCATTCATTCATTCACACACTCACTCAATTGTGATTCCACTCATTTAACAATCTGTGTACTATTCTCATGGCAGTTCATGGCTATAGAGCTACATTCTCCTGGGCATTAGGCATACATATGGCTCCCTCTGCCCTTTGCCCTGTTGAATCCATTTACATGTTAAGTCCATGTATAGAAAGAGAGTGAGAGCAACTGACCAAGTAAGACAAAAATGGAAGACTGTGTCAAGAATTGTTGAGCAGTGAATTTCCACATCCTGTCCACAGGTAGTCCACAGGTAGATCGGTCGTGCTGGCTCAGTTCCTTCAAGTCAAAGCGACGGGAGCACAGAGCAAACAAAGGTGCGCCCATGATTGGCACACTGATTTAAGGAATATGAGTTTCTGTCTTTACTCAACCTGCAATGAAAAAGGCACACACACACACACACACACACACACACACTGGTGCTTGGACCTACTGAGGATCACTGCTAACGGCTATATTTCCTGGGAGACTCCACGGTGTATTGTATGATACCTGCGGAAAGAGCTGGAACTGATCTGTTATGGCAGGGTTTTTTTTGGCTGGCCAGCCCTAAGGGTTGCTCTATGGCTGACTGAGTGACTGACTGAGTAAGTGATGAAGTTGCGGGATTGGTCAGTCGAGTGTACTACAGCACCAACGGGCGTTGCTTTTGAAGCTGCGAGCAGGGGGCGTTTACCGGTTCCATCCCATATGAAACACTATTTACTACTCTGCCAGCCCGCGTTTTTCAAATCTATTGTCTATTATTCTATCTATCCATTATCTACTAATAACAGTGGAGAGAGTTATAAATACAATGTCAATACAATATCAGATATAGTTTAGAGTAAACTGGTTAGGTTTCTTTGAAAACACAGTAATATGTTGCTTTTTACACTGTAATCACCGAAGAGTAAAACCAGACCAAATCAATGGATCAAGAGAAAATCCATCACTGAATAACTGCAGTTATTAGTCCCAAAATTACAGTACACGTAATTAGTGTTGTGGTTCGAGTAAAAGTGTAGTATTTTATTTTCATGCTATGTGCAGGTAGCGATAGGCCTCACTAGGCCTTAACCTACATCATCATTAATCATCCTACTATGTAAATTGTTACACACCAATAATATGTATTCTTTTAATACACCTGCTCCAATGAAAAAAACAGGAAATGCTTTCAACTTAATATGCTCATATCTTTCACCTTGTATAAACTGTATAATATACTGACTAATAAAAAAACTACCATATAATGACTGTCATTTGCTTCAGTATAACATCTTTCAAATCAAACATCTTAAGATATGAGTAAGAAGTTTTGGTCTTGTAAGTGCATTTGTAACATTTGACTCAAATGTAGCTAAACCATGTCATGTGATCTGCAATTAAGCACATTGACCACACACGGTCCAGTCATATAGTAGGTTTCACCTAGTCTTGTTACATGGTATGTGCTCCGTACCATGTGATCGTCTTGAGTCATAAAATAAATGAAATGAAATAAAGCGGATATGATTGGGGGGCATTCTCTCTAGGCCTACCGCTAATGATTTTTTTTTAATGAATTTTCATTATCAATTCATCTGCTGATTATTTTCACAATGAATAATTTGGACTATAAAATGTTAAAAAAAAAATAAAAAAAAAATTCAAAGTGACATCTTCAGATTGCTTTTGTTGTCCAACCAACAGCCCATCACCCAGAGACTCTTCATTACATTTAAGAAGCTGGAACCAGCAAATGTTTGACATCTTTGCTTTAAAAATGACTGAAACAATTAATCAATTATCAAAATAGTTGGCAAATAATTTCCTTTCAATCGACTAATCAATTAATCTCTCTTCTTCCCCAGTCTGAACAAGATACTGAAAGTCTAAAGCAACTTTGAGCTGACAGCAGCACGTGTGGTTCACCTCAGAAATGTTGCTGTATGGAAATAATAATTTTTCTTACCTAATAGCTTGATTCCTGTCACTCACTAACAATAGCACATCATTCATTCAAATCATTCAAGTTGCTATTGATTTGCCACTTTGTGGTTCACTTTCTGACTGCCTGGACTCTGTTCTGACACCAGGGCAACATTGACTCAACTCCAATGATAAGCAACCCCTTATATCTTCTCTCTTGCTGTCAGGTAGGGCTGTGTATATCTGTGTATATTGGGTTTACATATATTGTAATTTTTTATCATTATATATATTTTATTTAATTTCAGGAAAGCTTATAAGGTACACACTACAGTATGCATAAAATGTGATTTTAAAAAGTTTACTTTCTATGCAATCAGTGGGATCATCATATTTATTTATTAAAGTCCCTGTAACATCCATCATCGTAGCACTACTACTGTGCAAATAAAATAAAATAATTGTAACAGTAACTGCCACAAATCTTTGTATGTAAACTATTAATTAAAAATCGATACAGTGGTTTTGAGAGTTGGTACAGTATCACAAAACATAATCAACTGAATCGATGTTTTCTCACACTCCTACTGTCGAGATTTTGTTTTTTAATTGAAGTCGATGTCTGGGGCTGCCAAAGACTGGTGATACAACACTGATACAACTCTCTAGCTGCATGCTTCACATCGCATTCTTCCAGTTAAACTTTCATCCACATCAATAATTTAAGCTTATCAACTTTTTAGTTTTCAATCAGGACCTTCGGCATTTGGATCAAGTAGCTCATAAATAATACGTTGTGCCAAATTTAAAAGGCTACATCTGTCATTTCAATATGTCTGACACACAATGTAATCAATATTTAGTTAGCCAAAATTGAAGTATTATATTGGACTCATTATCTGCAGATAGCCAATATTAAAGAACTTGGATCGGGGTCTTAACTTAATTAGGACATCCCTAATGACTCATATTATTATCACTGAGCTGTTTATTTAAGGGAAATTCCTGGCTTCATTTTCATTGTGGAAAAAGCACAAACACTGGTTCTGAATGGGGACTATCAGAATCTTTTACAAAGCAGTTCAATTTGTTGATGGTGTAAACATCGCCTTTGTTTGATTGTAAACCTGCTCCCAAACGCATGTACATGTATGCGCACGCACCCGTCCCTACTCCTGCAGATCTTGGATTGAGTGGTAGTAAGTCATCCTCCCTGGGATCACTGCTGTCTTCAGGTAAAACACACTTTGAGCAAATCCTGCCTGAGACCTTCATTCACTGTTTCCAGATGAAAATGAACAATCAATCAGAAGAACACATCCTTATGTTCAGGGGTCCAGTGGCTGTTACTATCCACCTTATTCCTAGCCCCCATGATACCTTGCTTGAATTATGGCCGCATGTCCTGTCATTGAGCCTGAACCAGTGTGTTCCATGGTAACGGTACTCAAATCTTCTTTCTTAGAGCGATTGGATTGACTCTATTGCTACAGACATTGAAACTATGAGGCGTATCAGTATTTTCACAGTAATAAGGTCGGTCGTGTTTTGTTAAAGGAGGTAAGAAACAACCTTCTCTACCTTAAAGCAGACATAGAGCCTAGTCAGAGCCGTAAAGTCCAACATCACTGGGCCTGGGTTTTAGTTTCAACGTCAGGTGAAATACAAACTGCTGAGTGTTCATGTGTTGCAGGGCAGGGCAGCTGTAACACTGTGGAAAGTAAAATGTTCTGATAGTTTTATTCACTTTTTTCAATGGATTTTATAATGACAGTTAGACGTAAACCAACCACAAATTTGGATGTGAGGTTTCCTGCATTGGCTTTTTGTGGACAAAATGAAATGAGCACACGTACAGCATTTTAGTCTCACCAAGTTTAGGTTTTTCAGCCACATTACTTTGGATCCCTCGTCTGTAGGTCGGCGATGGAAACTGCACCGCTGGTCACAGGAACAATCTCTTTTTGTTTTGGGTGTATGTTCAAAACACTGTTGTTGAAGCCACAAATTTAGCTCAGTCTGGTTGTTGGTACAATCAGCAAAATTACGTCAGTTAAATATGTGCTAAATATGTTGCTAAACTGAAGGCGAATCACTTTAGAAGCTACCATGGTTAGCCACTGGGACAAACAAGTTTAATCGGTGGTAATCATTTCTACCGTAGAAATAAAGCGGATGCAGTGTCAATCAAAGAAACAATGGACATGTAAATACCACACTCCCTTTTGACAAAAGAATATGTATACGCCAACTACTTATGTAAACAAGAAGGCTGCCATCTCTTCTAATCTCCCCTTTAATCCTTGTTTGTACTATGGGAACCTCACACAGACGGACATACGAGTCCTATGTGGCAGAACACTACATCAAATTTTGCTTGATTATGCCAGAACAAATAAAAGCACCTTTGAAAAGAGCAAAAAGTAGGACTTGAATGAGTTGCCAATTTTAAAATGATTTGCTGTGGCAATTGACAGCAATGTCTTAGGCTAGGAATCTTAAGGTAACACACAACATGACACTACATGCTTATTATTATTCAGCCAGTTATAATAATGACATCACCATACAGGTGATTCTGATATACCTGTAACTGAAGAGGAAAACACTGCTTAAAAGGACTATACACACTTTTCAGTTCCTCATAGCTTGGTCCACTGAGCCTCGTGACATCAATTTGGCTTTAAAGTGAAACTGGCTACTTTTGACATTTTATAGAGGACATAATAATAATAATAATAATTGATTGGATTTTTATAGCGCTTTTCAAGCTTTTCAAGCAGATAATGGTTAGTTGCAGCCCTAAAACGAGGTATGCGTGCACACGGTAACATCTACATATGGGGCACCATTAAAATGTCGAACAGCCATAAAGTGGCGAAAGCAGAACAGTTCAGAGGGAAACTGTGTGCAGTAAACAGGGAAAATGACATCGACGCAAATGTATCAATGCCGTCACAACCACACTACAATATTGATTTGTGATTTTTCCATCCCCCAGATAGGACTCAACAGGTGCTGAGATTTATGTCTCAAGCTCTAATTGTGTGATGTATGATGCCGTTCCCTATCTTTTCCTCAGCCCTATTTTTAGCTGCCAGTAATGGAGGATGATGCCATTAGGGAACAACAGATAGAACTCTGTTTAATTTTTTCCCAAACCAAACAGCAAAAGGCTAAGCTGCACTATTTCGACAATATTTAATCCACCTTTTTGTTGGATGCAATCCAAGCATAAGTAAAACCTCTTCAAAGTCACACTGTGTGACCGGAAATATATCCCATTTCAGCACTGGTATTAGGCCGCCGGGTGAAAATGCCATGTAGAAGTCAATCATTTAAAAATAAAATGGAGGGTAGGTTTAACATTTGCAGCTAGACCGAGGTGCCTAAGTGACTGCAGAAAGAGAAAGTGAGCATTATTTCTTCTCCAGCCTAACCTGGAGGACAAATTGTGTAAGGACGATATATCATTAGCAACTGGAATGTCCTGGTGACTCAGTCGGTGGGCTGAGATCTGTCTCATGACCTCCATTGTCACATTTGACTGCGAGTCTTGTGCCAAGCAGCTGGATGTGTAAGTTCCTCAGCAGGACTGTGAGAGAATTCAAGACTATCATTCATCATTTTTCGTCAGAATCTTATACTTTAGGATCTCAACCAGGACACTGACCTCAGTGCTGCAAGAGCAGGGATAGACCTGTTATAAGCCTAGCTGATTATCGGAATGTTTTTTTTTTGTCCAATTGCCAAGAAAATAAGTTAATTTAAAAATTTGCCACTTTGTCTCTGATGCAGCCGCCTCTCTGACTTTGTGGAGTCACTCAGTGTCCTGCCCACAACAATCTGACTAGTTACATGTCTCAAGTAATAGATCACTGAATAATCTGAATCTGAAAAGTAACTAGTAACTAAAGTTATCAAGTAAACATAGTGGAGTAAAAAGTACAATATTTGCCTCCAAAAGGTAGTGGAGTGGAAGAATAAAGTAGCAGGAAATGGAAGTAAAGTACAAGCACGTCAAAACTGCACTTAAACACTTGAGTAAATTGTACTTAATGACTTTACATCACTAGTTATTCTAAATTTTGACACTGACATTTTAATTGTTTTTTTGTTTTTTTTATCAGCCTCCTTAATTACTGATAATCCCTATCTTTATCGGCCCTGACAACTGCTGAGTCATGTCCAAACAAGCTGCAGTTAAATTAAAAGAGGAAAATCTGTAATTAACCATTTCCTTTTTGGAGTGGATGATATGATGGTAACTGCTCAGAAAGAAAGAAAAAAAACAGTAACACCTCAATCTGTGAACAGCCTGGGTGAGAATGTGTGAAAATGTGTGTCGGTTGTTGTCAAATTGAAAGTCTGTTAACAAGCGTGACTGTCACACACCTTCCCACAGATACACATGTTGCATGCTATCTTCAAGAGTCCAAGAGTCCATTTTTTTATTGTTATGACTTATCAGTGACTGAAGCCTGAAGCTCGATTAAGGGGAAAAGAAAATGGCTTTTGCCCCATTGTGTAACCTTTTTGTAGCGAGATGCAACCAACAGGCAAAAACACACACACACACACACACACACAGACACACATGAAGAGTGGGGAAGCCATGTAAATGTCAACTCTGTTGGTAAGAGATTTATGCAAACTCTGTGTTTTCTCCCTGCTCACACACAGAAAAACACACAGGGATCCGGAGAGCTAAATTAGGTGTGGGTTCAACTATCAGCAATCCATGGAAAGTTTCCAGTTTCCCTAAAATTTGCCCTGTTGGGAGTCTCCTCTATCCCTACTGGGACAAGACAAACCAGTTTCCCTCTCTCTCTATCACACTCACACACACACTCACACACACACACACCTCTTGAATCATTCATTAACACCACTGCCCCCACCTCACCGACCCCCACCGGTCTTCCATATCACCTGTACGCCCCTCCCTGCTCTGCTCCTTCCCTCCTCCGCACAGACATTACACAAGCATTGAGCCGGACCCCTCCCTGTGTGTCATTTTCCACCAGCTCCTCGTCCCCTCCCCTATAATCAATACAGTCCAGGAGGAAGAGAGCAGGGAGCTCCTTCTCTCCTCACAGAAACGCCCAGTAAAGTCAAGTGAGAGACAATTACACCTGTTACTCTCAGAGCCTCAAAACCACTAAGTGTTTGGTAAAGTCACTGCCTCTGATATCATATCCAGCCAGTGAATACTTCCAAACCCCCTTGCAACCTAAAATATATCATGACTGACAAAATATTGGCGCGGTGGGAGGAATATTTATCTCCCCAGGCACAGCTCCGAGGGAAACACTTATTTTCTGGTTAGAAGCTAGTAGGCTACTAAATGTGAAAAACGCTAGAAACGTCTCGGCAGAATATTTACAAAATGAAGTGTACGTGTGAAAACTTGTGTAATTGTGTTGGGCTGTTGTCCCTATGGGCGCCTTCCCTGGACACCATTGTTTCTACATCTGGAGCCTGAGGGCAAACTGTTTAAGTAGGAGAAAAATAGACCTTCTTTTTTTCGTAAGTGTCTCTGAACTTGTTGCCCTGAGGTCAGTAATGTCAGCCTAGCTAACTGTGTGTGCTTCACTTACCTGTGCCTCGTCGGTGCCGCTGTCTCTTTCCAGCTCCCCGATGTAGTATTGCTCCATCCACCGCCGGGCGTTCTGCGAGTGCCGGTGTGGGGGTCCTTCCATCTCCGGGCTCACATCCTTGCCCGACCGGCGAAGAATGAGCGCCTCCCCACCGGGGTGCATCCGCAAGAAAGCGGTCACGTCGTACACGCTGGTCCCCAGCAGCACCCAGCAGGACTCCTTGGTGCAGTGGCAGGCCACCTCCCGCTCCGTAAAGTACCGGGGGGACGTGGACGGAGACATCCTGACAGTGGAGGTGCAAAGCGTCCACCTGAAGCGAAAACAGAACACAAGAGGAGAGCAGAGACACCTCCCCGAAGGACCGTCGACCTGACTACTGCACTCAGAGTTCAACTTCGCCGTTAACACCCAGAGGCTATAAAACTCTTAAGTATCCAGAAGACGACAGCGACAAGAGGCGGGGTCTGTGAGAAGTTCAAACGCCCGGAAAAGATCGTAGATACGACCTATTGATGGTCACGGCAGCCCTGCAGGTGTTTCAAAACTTGAAATGTCCAAATAAAGTTCTCCCCTAGAGGTTTGTTGAGGTTTGATGAACACGAATTTACTCTCTCTAGCACTACTTTCCACCTTAAAGCTGAGAAAAGACGCTTTTTAGGAAGGACGATCATAGGTACCTGATTCCTAAATGTTCCCTGAATGCAGCATTACATCCAGATGCACCTGTTGCTCTGAAACACTGCAGGGGTGGGAGTGAGGACAACTTCCCAGGTCTGCTGTGTAGAACAAACTGGCAATTTAAGATTATTAAATTATATAATTGAAATGCATTCTGTAAAATAATTAACGTCTCTCAACGTGTATCAAATTAACGTTTATTGTGAACGTCCACTAAGAGACATAGAACCACTATGGCCCGTCATCACTTCCTGATCAATAAAATGATTTCTATGCTAATCTGAGGCATTTACTGTCTAAAATGTAAAGCTGCACTTAACGTAAACCTGACATTTGGATAACAAAGTCTCAACTCTAGACTCAGAGATAATAACAGAAATCAGTGAGGCCTTGATGACGCGTTCGTGTATCTCCAAATTGTTCATGTAAAGAGGGATTTAATGAGTAATCTTTTGAATATATGTCGAATGTTGCCTATATTTAGGTCTCCTTATAAAAACGAGGGCGTGTTTTTTTAGGCATACACGTCCTCTCAGCTTTATCTTCACCGAACAAATGAGCTCAGCTGCTGCCTTCACGTAGTGTCGGAAATCCTTGCATCTGCAGGTGAGCCCAATATGAAGCACAACAAAATGGTAAAGAACATACTAACGTTTGCGATTTGTGATGTTCAGGGGAGCGCAGAAGCTTTGGCAGTATTTATAAAACACGTTTGAATGCGCAACATTTAGAGACATTTAGGACCTCAATTGACAAAATCAAGGGAAGTCGCCGACAGTCTTGAAGGCAGCGTGAGAACCAGCACTTGTCCACGAGCGCCGTCCGGCGTGTTTTAGTGACGGCGTGCTATAAAAATCATAATGGACAAACTGATGTGAATGTTTAGTATATTTTGTCACAATTCTATTCAGCATTCACAACAAGTCATAATGTATGGAAACTGATAAATAAGCGTTTGAGTTTTATCTGAACTAGTGGCTCCACACTTAAGGACTACTAACCCAGTTTGCAAAATGGCAGAAAAACCAAGCCTTGTGGCAAGAAGTCTGAAGATCTGACTCTAAACCTGTATATAAAGCGTAGCCATAAATTAAAATAAAATGCAACTGAGATATCTACTAAAGACATCCTGTTCTAGATTTAGGTCTAATTGTTCTGAAATCTGGTCCTGGCTAGCCATTACAGACATAAACAGCTATTGTTTAATGTTAGAGTCACAGTTAAACACATTCTTATGAGTGTACATTGCGGTCTGTCACTGTACTGTGTCTTTTAGTGTCTTTAGCCTGCCAGTATTAGGAGTCACCCAAATTTCTACAATTGTTAAATCCTATGGGCTTGCCCAACAAAGGAAGTGAAGAAGAGGCAGGCACTACAATCATTCACTACCGTGCACAAACTTGGCATCAGCCTACATCATACTATTGATCCATGTGTGTTCCATTGTTCAACTACAGATTGTAAAATACTTATCTAAGCTTTTATTAATGAATAAAGTAGAATATATAGCACAATACAAAGTAACACATTACTGAGTCATACAGTGGCCAACAAAATAACAGATGAATCTGTAAAAAACAGAGCACTATCTTACAAGTGAATACAACACAATGCAATATTCCTAAATGTGTTTGAGGAAGAGTGGTGTAGAAAACAGCAGGGGGCAGAAAAGGACAAAGGTATACACACAGTTAGTGGCTGATGGGGGGTGTGAGTGATGTGAAAGAGATACAGCAGCAGGTGTTGAGAGAGTTGGTGAAATATTACATGGAACAAGACACATAATCTCACTTCTTAGATTTTCACTTCAACGAGTCACACTAAAGTTACTAAATGTGTCTTTTTTGCAGATGATTCAACACCTGAGCAATTATATTGCATGAGCTGATTCTAAAGGTGGCCGGATTGACAAGAACAGCATGTTAGTTGTTAGGTGAAAACACTCACACACACCTGTCATCTTTTATTGCATTTCTAGAGACAGGAGAGTCATACAGTATCACAGTTCCTTCACCAATGAACAAATAAATTATGCATTAATCTGAATGATCATTTGTATGTATGCTATACTGACGGTGCCCTCAAACAGAGATGAATATTCTAACACTTTGAGATAGAAGCATTCTAACTTGTCATTGCAAGAGAAGCACAGATGGAATAAATGTCTTTAATGTTGGCTCTGTAACATTTAGGTGCATCAGTGAGCCGGCAAGACTAGGACCCTTTCACAGCAAGAAAGGTGTGAAAGGTGTACAATGGACCTTTTTTCAGCCATATTGACAAGAAACAGCAAGTAAACAAGGGTTTAATTAATGAAATTAATTAAGGTTCCATTCCATTTAGTGCAGCAGAGCCTATCCAGTGAGCCAGCGTGTACAAGGGCAGCACCATGAGTGTTTAACCTGAATGGAATAAAACCTTAATTAGTATCATTGGTAAAGGCCTGTGTTTACCCTACAGTTTCATGCCAAAGTGGCTGCTGTGAGAGAGGTTTATAGTCTGTCTCTTCTACTATTATAGGGCACATCAGGAAAGTTTTAGCACAAAATGTTGCATCACATCTATATAAATATGCTGTGTCACACTTATACCACCTGCAAACATTAACGGTAAGATGCAGTTTTCATGGCTGCATTATTAGAGCAAAAGTAATAAATTGTCACAATTTACTTATGGTCCCACAATTTTTATCTAAATGTCCTATATTTACTATGTAAATTCCAATTATTTGCTTGTGTAGCGCAGAGTCTTTTAGACAGCAGGTCAGTTGTACATTCAAAAATGTGAAAAATGTCCACAGACATGAATACAAGTCAACATACATGAGAAATAATGTTGTTTCTGATAATTAATGGATAATGAATGGTTAATGGACTGGTTGCACAGCAGACATTATGACTTGTCACAGCAGGAAAAACACAGGTGGTCTTAATAAGCTCAGTTCCATTAACTGTCCCATTAACAGTGACAGTGAACACGCACTATAGCAAGATCTCCTCTAAGTAGAATGATAATAATAATACACCTGTGAGTTTCATGCTACCACAGGTCAAAAGGTCTGCTGTGAAACCAGTCCATTGTGTTTAATAGGAGATTTTCCTTGAAAAAAATTTGTCTGATATTCTATTACTGTATTCTTTAAATAGGCTTTATCAGTTATAAAAACTGTACGAGCTTACTGTCTCTGCAGCGGCAAGCTATAAGATCAGATATATTAAGAGATTATAAGATAATAGATAACAAGTTTTGCTAACACTAAGTTGGAGGCAGGCTGAAATATATGGGGTCTACATCAAGTCTAAAATAGGTCCAATAAAAACATCACATATTCTAATTGTGTATGTATGTGCGATCTGGAAGTTGGATATGAGTGAATATGCATATTTCATAGTTTTCAATTTAACATGAAATTAGTTCAT
>JBBPCS010025801.1:0-23788 GCA_037974645.1 Hollardia meadi
AGCCACCAGGGGGCCATCCAGATGTTTTGGCTTCACTTTTGAGGAGCTCTCATGTCGGCCATCTTTATATACAGTCAGTGGTATTAACCTTGAACAGTGTACATTTATTGCGTGTTTGGACTTGATTATTAAAAATAATGCAGTAAAAACTTGAACATTATCACAGAGGTGAATGGGAACCTGTTGTACAGGAATATTGTGAAGTTTGCTGATAAAATTTAATTAAATTTATCTAGAATTTTAAAATCTGCCTGTAAAGAAATGAATAGGATATTGTTATGATTTCAGCCGTGAATTCTTAAAAGTGCTGCAGTGACAGAACAACGTACTGATGTGGCCAATGTATTTTTTTTTAAATGGAAACAACCCCTGTGTCAGAGTTTACGAGGTGCACCTGAATGAACTCTGACACAGACAGCAGCCAGAAACAGCGCGCTCGTTAGTGACACGTGGCAGATGCTTTTTGTTACGTCCCGAATCTTAGAGTGATTAAAGTTAAACCTGAGTCTAACAATGTAGAACTGAGTCTGAGATTAGCAAAAAATGGCCCACATACAGAGGATGAACCCTTTAAATTTGGGTTACATTATGTTTATTTTGTCCCTCTTATGTAATAGTCAATTAAAAGCAAATTTCAGCCTCACTGGTGCACTATAGGACTCCAATATTCTCGTTTTACAGATTCTTTCGGTAACTTTTTCTCTCACACACACATACAGTACAAAACCAGTATTTCCCACCATATATTTTACATGTGCACTTCCCCTCTGTGTCAGGAGTCCTTGTCCTCCCAGCTGGCTGAGAAGGAGCAGACGATGGAGAAGTGGAGGAAGGAGAGAGACACTCTGGTAGCAGCTTTGGAGGTTCAGCTCCAGAAGCTTCTCTCCAGCCAAGCAGAGAAGGACAAACTCATCCAACAGCTGCGCCAAAATGACACGCAGCCACCACAAGAGGTCAGTGTGAGATAAAGATGATGACAGACTGGAGACGTAAACTGTCAGAACTGATTAATGATCACAAGAATTTGGGTGAAACCTCTTAAAATGCTAAATCTGCTTGATTTAGAGGAGCTGGAGATGAGGAGGAAGGTTAAGGAAGGTAGTTTAAGACACAAGAGGCTATTTTAGAAAATGAATGTGCAGGAGATGATATGTGCAGCATTAGTGTCTCTAATCTCTTAGTCAGATTACATCCCTCTTGTGTTAATGGATTACTCGACATCAGTAACAAAATCTTAAAGTAGCTGCTCGCTCCTCTGCCTGAAATGTCGTAGCATGTTTGACCTCTGTAGACACTCCAATCAGTGATGTGAGAGCAACTGGTTCCCATCATCTGTCAAAGCGGAACACCTGCTGTGACGTTATCGATCGAGGTTGAACCAGAGGTGAAACTTTGCAGAAAGTTTGAGCTTGTAGGCTGAACCGCAACAACAGCTATCTGCCCCATTTCACTCGGTGCTGATTCACCTTTAGATAGGATTCATTGGGACAGCAGAACACGAATGGTGTGCAGGGAGAGAAAAGGATCTGACAACCAGCAACGTTCCCCAATCCCCACAGAAATAAGAACAATTTCAACATAATAAGATCATTTCTTTCTTTGTGACCAGACAGTTTCATGTGAATAACACAGAACAGACAGCGTGAAGGCCAAGCTGTGAATCAACTTGGGCTGATAAGGCTGTATTGAGTTAAGAATTAGTATCGGGCTAAATTTATTCATGTATCTGAAAAACCACAAATGATATGAAGCATACTTGATGTGTGAGAGTGCAAAACCCGCTGCAGCAGGGAAATATCCAAACCGCAGTGTTAATCATCCAAAGATTATTGAAGGCATTGATTCTTATTGTCCACAGATAAGATTTTAAATTGGAGTTTTGAATATGATTCATGCACAGTCTTTTTTTCCAACTACAGATTGAAAAGGACATTTTATCACACTGCATAATATTTCTTATGGAATATTCACACATCACTTTAAATCAAAGAATAGTTGATTGGGATCGTTTGACTGGAGAAGTTTGGATACTACCTGATACAGTTGTTACGTTCAGTACTTGTACTCGGCTCTAGATGTTGGTGAAGTAGAGGGAGTCGAGTAAAAGTGGGCAATGAATGTCATGTCACATTCTTAGTGTTGTTTTAACTTTTATCTATTGAATCTGAACATTTTATTATGCTTCATAAAATGGAATTTACTGCAGGACTGTAGCGTTGCACATTATGCTGATACTAAAAACTGTACCTCAATGAGTGTTTTGAGTGAACGCGGATCTCGAGTTCCGTCTATTAAAGATGTTTTAAACCCACGCAGACCAAGAGAGCCAACACGTCCAACTCCAGACAAAGAAACTAAAGAGCCACCTATTAGCTGGTATGATGAATAACATCATTTCAAAAGAAATCGAAACAAGTCTGATTTATTCTGTGACGAGACAACTTTTTCTCTTTTTTACCATCAGTTTCACGAGGCAATTAAACCTGGAGAGTTTTCATATAAACGACCTCGCCGAAAGAGTTCACACAAGGCTGATGAACCAGATAAATCTTGCTGTATTTTACAGTACAGTTTTTAATTAGATGTTAGTGGTGACATTCTCGCGCTGGCTCACCGGTAGAGATGCGTTTTCGCAAAGATTGGTTTCCAGAGCAGAAGGGGGGGAGCAACCGTAGCAGTAGCTTCAGTATGAGCTACAGGCTACAGCAACTACGTATGTACTAAGTATGTGGGAGGCTACGGCTTCATGAGCGCGTCGACAGTGTTTGTGTAATTACTCTCACTGCCAGAAGAGGGAGACAGAAGTTCTGCACTGCTGGTTTAAGGACAATGATAAAACTGTAAACTGGCTTTGGTTCTTTAACTGTGGCAAATATTTGTGTTTGCAAACGTCCACACCGGTAAACTTAACTTTACAATAACTTTTAAACGGCTAAAAAACACCATTTGTAATTGATTAATTCATACTCAGTCAGTACTGCTAATGGTAATCATGTACATGTTTGTCAATAATTATTTCCATTATTAGAAAATGTGTTGGGTTAAGCACATACCTCCACCAATGAGGTATTTTGAGTTAATTATAACGTTTCTTTAGTGCACTGCTGTGCCAGCCTTACAGTTAAAGTCATTAATGTTCATTAATCTCATGTTCAATAAAATCGAAGTTAATGCGCTGTTAAGTGTTTTCAAGATGTTTGAGGGTTTTGCCGTAGTCTCGTTTCAGTAGTAGTATTGAGATCATTTAGGGGGGTATTGTATTTAAGTCATCAATTAATATTGTGACAAGACTATTTCTTTGTATTAGATTGATAATTCAGTGTATTATTGTAGAATCACTGGAGGACACGCAGCTGTTCCCAGTGTGTCCACATCTGAGGAGGGTTGACTTTAGTGCCAACACACTTTTGGAAACCTTTCAAAGCTTGACAGCAACAGAGAGTTTTCTTTTTTTTAAATATAACTTCCATTCATTCCAGTCATGCAGCCCTCCGTGCCAACACTATATTTGGCTCCAGGATCATTCTGTTGTCTGTCCAAATGAATTAATTTCACGTTTGCAAGGTGAGATGAGGGTTAGGGACCACAGTCATGGTGCATTGGAAGCAATTTCATCGTGTTTCACACAGTCCAATCTTTCCAGAGGTTTCCACTGATTGTGTTGTCTTGTACATTCGCCTGTGGATATTGGGAGCGCCACTGTGGGTTTCCATGCTCGCTGAAAATCTTCCGTAACTTTATTTTTGTGCCTAATAATAAAAAAATCAGTGTCGAGTAAGGAAGGGATCTGATAGCAGTGAGTTTGTGTATCCAATATACATTAGAAAAACTAGCCTCTTGTCCTTACTGTTTATAAAAAAATAAGTTATTTATTCTGCTTCCTATTCCAAAAATCAATCATTTGAGATCATGTTTCAAAGCTCTGGATAACATTTTTGGTGAGAAGCATAAAAAAGGAAGAATAATCCTGAGTGTCCATGAACTTCCTGTTTCAGAGCGGTGATGGTGGTGTTGGCGTGGCAGCGCTGCAGGCTGCTCTGTGTGAGAGGGAGGCAGAGATCCGACGACTGAAAGAAGAGCTCAAGGCCTCCGCAGCCAAACGGGACGACGTAGTCACACAGGTCAGTCTCAAAACAAAGCTACACCCAAAATATGGAAAGAAAGCCAAACATGTCGGTTGTGTTTTTACAGTTAGCCTCTCTTACCCTCAGGTGTGCATAACAGTGATTCCCACAGAGTGACAGTGTAACTGTGGAAGGGGCGACTTCCTTCATCAGCAGGATGTTTTATCAAAAAAACTTGCATGTTGGATTTTTTCACAACAGCGGTGAGGCACGTGTGGAAGAGGCTTGTTGTTGGTGACACAGCCTATCGAAGCGATGGAAACCAACGTGGCATGAACGACATCGCACCGACTAGATACGCAACAAGCTTAAAACAATGGCCTACATTAAAGAGGAGCGTTTGCACCACAATCGGTGCATTAAAGGGGAATTCCAGAGGAAGTGTCTCCGTGTTTCTCAACAGAGCATGTGTGATTGTCAGTCGACAAGAGTGAGGGGAGTTTGTCCATTATGTGATATATATGATCATTTTTATATTATATATGATACTAAACTATGTCACCAAATATACTTCGGTGGCTTGGATGGCCTGCCCAAAAAGTCTATAACCCTTTTTAAATAGAGATGACGCCGCTCCACTGCGTGATTTAGAGAACAAGCATCAATGAAAGGAGTCCTGACGAGTAACGCATGAGCGTCGGAGTCTGTTGTGACGTCTTCCATGACGACGAGCAGCGCTTTGTAAACAATAACGTGACAATAACAATCATCTACCGTCCCCGTTGTGTGTCGATGATCTCGTCCTCTCCTCGGAGGGTAAGTAGCTCCTGAACCTCGCGTTGTCTCTTTTAAATCTCCCGGTTCTCCCCGCCTGTGTCTACCTCCGACGTTGTCTTCCGCCTCTGTGACGTTTACGCAGACGGCGAGGCGCAACAGGCCCACATTGAACGAGCTGTGTAAAAGTGGAATGAGTGGGAGAAAGTTTGAAAAAATGTGTTGTGTGAAAGAGACAGAAAGAGGGTCGCACAGCTCCAGAAATACAACATTTTTATATTCTGGCAGGTCGCCACAAAAAATGAATATAAGGGTAACCCAGCATAAACAACAGCTTGAGAAAAGAAGGTCATTATCCATATCGTGCTTCCCTTAAGCCGGGCTCAGACTACAGGAGTTTCGGGCCGATTTAACCCCGATTCGCCCTTCCCAACAATCGGAGAAATCTGCTCTGGGACCTGGAGGTGGTGGTGCATCGTTTCCTCTGGCACGATAATCTTAGTCAATATCCTGTAGTGTGTGATGCACCGTTCTTTTCTAATCTTGTAGTCTGAGCATGTTTGAGATTAAACAGAAGATTATCTCTGAAGTTTCTCCTCGTGTGATGCAACACGATTTTAAAATCTGTCAGGATGTTAAAACTTCTGTAGTTTTTGCAGCAGGCAGGCACAATGAAATGCTTAGACGGGCTCATTACAGGCGTGCAGCAGCCACAAATACCACATTTTTTTCTTTATTTGTCAGAGCATTCGATTTATTGATTACTGTTGGAATGTTACGAGTTGTTTTTTGTTTTTTTTACAAATATAACAAAAATGCCTCTAAAGTACATTTGTACTTCAACATCCGTAGCTTTAAGAATGTTTGTAGTTATTGTGTTGAGCTTGTGGTTTGCAGGCTGACAGGGAGCCAAAATGTTTTCCTCTTTTGATATTTAAATTTTTATTACATATGTTTGTTTTTCATTTGTGCTCAGGTCAGGAGTTAACAGGATAGACATAAGAGTCTGTGCAGGAACAGAACTGATTGATTAGACTCAAAACATGTCACGTGTTTTACTTTTTCACTTTATTTATTCCCAGTTTGTCCTCAGATGTTCTCCATCAAACAAAGGGAACAAAATGTGGAGAGCAGACCAGAAACTGTTCTCAGTTTCTTGTTTTGAAATTGTAAACCACAAGGTAGCATTGCTCGTCCCTCACTGTATGTTGACACTGCGAGCCTTTCTTTATGCACACTGAACCAACCTCATCTCATGAGTTTCCCAGAGCCCAAAGTGACGTCTTTAAATTGCTTCTTTTGTCCAAATCACAGGACAAAACTCAAAGACTCTTCATTTACTGTCAGAAATAACAAAGAAAAGCAGCTGATGTTTGACATTTTTGTCTGAAACAATCGATTATCACAATTGTTGGCAGTTAATTTTCTTTCAATCAAGCAATCGTCGCAGCTCTGGTGCTTTATGTTGTCCATCTGATATTCTCTGTAGAAGCTGCAAGTAATGCATCAAAAGTGTTCTGAATATAAACTTATAATCATGATTTATGTTATTTTCAATTCTTTCTGTGACAGACTTCTGCTACATCAGTTGGGAAACCTCCGAGTGAAACCGTGAGCAGGAAGTCTGGAGGAAAGAGGGAAACCCGAGCGTCAGTCAGCAGTCAGGTAAGCTCCTGGTGACATGTGCTGAGGTGAACTGTAAACTTCCGGTTCCGTGTTTATCGTGACTTTTGCGCTACAGTTCTTAAACCATTACCTTTTAACTGGACACAGTATTTTAGTCATCGGACCTCTGGACTTTAAGTTATCTGAGCAATGAGCCTCCCTGGTAGCTCGGTCGGCTGTCATCTGTGTCTAACTTTCAGTTTTTAAAGCCCCATACCTTTTAAAACTTTTACACCAGGACCCTCAGGTCCTCTGACCGGTCACTTCTGGTCCTGGGCTCAGTGGAAGCTCAGGGGTGACCGTGCTTTCTCTGTAGCTGGCCCCAGTCTATATACTCGCTTGCTACACATTGTTGACAAACGGTGGTTTGTCACTGGTCCTCATGTAGATGTGGGATATCTGTGATCCAGCAGCTGGTGAGACAGGAGCACAGGTGCTTAAGCATTTGTGACGTTGCCAGTGATGAGTGGGCAGTCAACATTTGTCAGCCTGAACCTTTTTGGATTGTGTGTAACAGTCAGAAACAGTCACACAGGTGTGGATGCTTTGTCTGACCTCGGCTCCTCGTATGAACAGACAGACCAGCCTGTATCCTCAGACCTGACGTAAATCACGTGTGGTCCCACAGGGCTCAGCTGGCTGCCCGTCAGTGCTCGACTCCTCTGAGATCTCCACAGAGAACGGCAGGACGAGTCGCTTCCCCCGGCCCGAGCTGGAGATCTCCTTCAGCCCTCTGCAGCCGAATCGGATGGCTCTGCGGCGGCAGGGGGAGGAGAGCGCCGTCACCGTCAAAATCACCCGCTCGACACGCAAGAGGAAG
This sequence comes from Hollardia meadi, assembly GCA_037974645.1. Classification (NCBI taxonomy): domain Eukaryota; kingdom Metazoa; phylum Chordata; class Actinopteri; order Tetraodontiformes; family Triacanthodidae; genus Hollardia; species Hollardia meadi. The sequence goes on from JBBPCS010025801.1 coordinate 7,324, forward strand.
AGTGGAGAGATGGACAAGGTAAGAACCAATCAAACACACACACCTCACCACAGAGCAAACTCAAATAGTTGTGATGTCTTGATAGATTTGGCATTTTTACATGAATAAGTTTGCACTGAAATAATATTGTAATATAGCAATTACAGGTCTAAAAATGTATTGAAGGGGGTTGTTATTGTATGTGATTGCTGGATCGTTGGTTATAAATCTGGCAGGAGGCCCTGATGTCTTGTGATTTCTCTTTTCTGTACATTTATATGTAATAGAACCTAATTAAGCTCATTATAGGTAAAAACTTGACTTTGTGATTCTGGTCAAAATAAGAAATGTCAGAATTTAGATCAGCAGTCCATACTGTCTTCTAGGGATGCCACTGATGATTATTTTCATAATTGATGAATTTGCTCATTATTTTTGCCATTAATCAATTGTTTAGTCTATAAAATCTCAAAAACCTGTGAAGAAATTCTTCCCACAGTTTCCCAGAGCCCAAAGTGACGTCTCCAAGTTGCTTCTTTTGTCCGATCAACAGTCCAAAACCCAGAAATGACAAAGAAAAGCAGCAAATCCTGACATTTAAGAAGCTGGAGCCAGCAAATGTTTGACATTTTTGCTTGAAAAAATGACTGAAAGAAAATACTTGGAAACTAATTTTCGACTAATCGATCAATCAACTACTCATGGCAGCTCTCTCGTCTTAATACCGACAGGGATCATTAGCTCGTGGCAAAGCACAGACTGCTTTGACAGCTCATGCACCTGCATAACACACAAACACTAAACCTCTGTGGGTGGCGCCAAAAATGTCTCTATGCAGGAAAAACATGTACAATAGAAAATCATACTGTTTTATGTAGTGCACAGAAGCAAGAAGACAAACATTCCAGAAGCTCAGCGGATGTATCCTGCGTAGGCAACGTGTGGCTAGTACAAGTAACAATCCCATCTGTGCCATTTGTAAACGTCTTCATCCCGTCAACGGGTCGACACTACGGCTGTTCTGTGAAACCACTTGCAACTCGCACATCGTCTTGAAGAGTCATCGCAGAACAGACCAAAGAGAGGATCCACAGAAACGAGAGCAGACTCGTGTAGAGGAGAGAAGCTGCGCCGTCGGGTGAACAGGGTGAAGGTTGTTTTCAGGACACCGTCTCACTGGAATTTGATTAAATGCAGCGGAGGAGCTGCATTTATGTTAATTTGTATGTTTCGACTAATGCAAGGGAGGGAGGCTAATTCCTCTGTTACATTTGGCTCCCAAAGTCATGTGACGCTGATACAAGCACATAAACATAACTCTAACTAAACATAAAGCCTGTAAAGGATGTTCCTACTGACTAATATCCCTGATGTTTAAACAACAGTTTAAACTTATGTAGCCGACAAGTCGAAATGTAAGAAAACAGTCAAAACTGAGCAGTGAGTTTATTCAGTAACGTTAAACATCGTTTGAAAAAACAAATTGAAACCTACACATACAGCATGCATGATGAAAATATCACATTATCCCATAAAACAACTTTCTTTATTATTCTTTATTACAGTGGCATTTTTAATCAAAGTAAATACAGTAAAAAGTAATAATAAATAAATGTAACTGGTGTTCATATCCCTGACATATCAGTCCAAATTATATGAATATGTCATTTAAACTTGTACATTCATAAAATAAGTTTAACTGACGAGTATTTCCGGTGCCGACTAGCTTGACGAGCGACGTTTAATCTTAACTTAATATTAATTAAACTCATCACACATCCCAAACCTACATCCAACCATCATACAACACAAGTACAGAACATGATGTTATTATTGTGACACGTATACTCTGCCCAGTTAATTAATAGTAAACCAGGAAGCAGCATGTAACTTTTCTCCTAATATAGAGAGAAACTATGAATTACATTTTCACTTTATGTTTTAATCCACTGTATTATTAAACACAACAAAACTTCATGGCCATACCAATGTTTGAATATTTGAACAGCAGAATATTTGAGGATTTTGTCGACTTATTTCACAAAGTTAAAAGTATGTTAATGTATCAGAGATAGAACATAAAATGATACTTCTATACAACATGCGTAATCTCTTCTACCTCCTGAACTGAATTCAGTCTGACGACCTCAGGAGGTAAAGCAACAAAACCCGTTCATTGAGATTCTGTCATCCAAAGAGGGTTGAATCGAGGGCAACTGGACTTAGTTGTAGAAACTTGATGATGATGACGACATTTGAAGATGTTCTGCCTCTTGGATGAGAGGTGAAAACTGCTTCAAGTTTCTATAAGCAAGTCCAGTTGCCCTCGATTCAACCCTCTTTGGAAGAAAACTTGACAGCATATTTTCAAACTCTTAGTGTTCAAACTTGTGTAAAAGCTCACTTTGAGTGGTGTTAACATTAAAAGTTATTTCAGCGTTTGAAGTAAATTCAGCAGATATACAGAACAGATAGTAACACTGACATTTACACATCATCCACGTATGAGTGAAAGAAAACTATCTCAGTTATAAATACCACTGACAAAGAGAAGCACACACACACACACACATTCTGACTTTAGTGATATAACACACACGTACACATCCCCCCCAGAGAACACACTGAACAAGCATCCCACTCAGAGAAACTCGAGGTCGGCTACGGTTCAGCCGTCACATCGCTGCTCCTCTGTCACTGCCTGCAAAGGTTAACGCTGGTTGCAGCTTGTACGACTCAGAAATCATTCACTCCGTTTCTTTTTCTCTCTTCGGCAGGAATTCTGTTCACAATTTTACAGAACAATTTCTACTCATTATTTCTTCTCATTGGCTTGAGAATGCTCAATTTTCCATCTCCAGGATGTGGATATAGTAAATAATCAGTCTTTTCTCTCCATGCTTCCAAATATAACTACATTAAAGCATTCTCGCTTGCACAGTAATATTATACATCATCATTATTGCAATTTTACAGTGTTGGCTGCTCGCTGCTCATCTTGTAAACACTGAATTTCCCTCGTTTCCACATAATCCCTAGTGGCGGCGTACTTGGGAGGTGCTCATATATCCGGAGTGCTTAGACATGAAAATAACCTCACGCCGGTAATTGATATTTGCACGTGCTCAGTGTTTTAAGTGAACTAATAGCAATAGTAAAGTGAGCCCGGGAAACCAGGAGGATGAAATGATGATGTAAAGATCATATCAACAAGACAATTAAAGGACTGTCACCCTTGATGGCCATTGTTGAAATCAGTTGTGATGAGTGTAGCAGTTTGATCAAGTGGCTGAAGTCCACAGGCCTGCCGTATTCATTCCACCTGTAAATAAACAGTGTTTTTGTCCTCCATATTTTGTTTTTATGCATCAACAAGTGATAAATGCAGTAACATGGCAACATTTCCTCTAACTACAGTAGCAGTTGCTCTCTTATATTAGCCAGCAAAACATATTAGAGCATTCGTTCATTCATTTCTCCATCGACCCCCGGCTGAATAATGTTGTGATGATTTTCATTGTGTTGTCTTTTTGTACGTTTCTGCTAAAATGGAGGAACCGGACACAAAGAACAAGCGTTATTTAAATTTCTGTTTTAAACGCACAAATGTAGTGTAATGGATAACAGAACACGGTTATTTCATTCCATCGGTGTTCTCACATCTTTTGCTTTCACACGTTGGTCATGGTTACGGTGCTTTAGTGCAGGTTGACGGATATAAATCAGTTTTACAGCCTCGCTCAGGGAATTGTTGGCACCAATTTTCACACCCTCAATGACAACAACAAACTTCCACTAATAACTTTGTCGCCAAGGGCAAGGGTATGAATGCTGTACAGAATATCCTTTTATCATGTAGAAAATCCTAAAACTGACAGAGCTAACTCTATTCAACATGGCAGCTTCACCTCCAGTAAAAACTAAATTTCCCTAAACGAGATCTATATTTAACTGTGGTTTAAGCCACCTACTCATTTAGTTCCAGAAATGCTCATAAATGCTGTCCGCATTGCCCTCCGGAGCTGCGTGTAAAATCTGAAACACTTCAACACCTTTAAATGTGTCAATTTAGAGGTAAATACTTCTACAACTATATTGGTGTGCACATTTAAATGTACGAATAGTGACAGACGGGCATTTAGATTGCAGCAGTCTAAGCTAATGTTACCTTATATATTTTTGTAACAAAACAATCAAAGTTGTAATTATTATTCTTTATTTAAAAGCATCATATGTTTGTAATTAAAGCGGAAATATTGAAAGATTAAAAAAATGCCACAGGCTTAAATGATGGACCTCCTCTCTCTTGAAAACAAATGCCAAATAATAAAAACTAAGCATAACATAATGAATATCAAAGAACACCAAAAAAACCCAAACATAATATGCAGAAAAACTAACCAATCAATAGACAATAATCCAATAAATAGTGTACAAAGAAATACATACAAAAATATGTGAAAATAAATGTAGATATATATAAATACATACAAGAAATAATTAAACAAAATGAATAAAGGGATGATGAGCTCTTGACTCGAGGGAGCACTGGCCATGTTTGTTTTTTTAAAAAGGAAGGTGGATTTGATCAACCTGGCCAGTATTATATTATTTATATTATAGATATTAGAACTGCTGACTTTATGTAAATGTTGCTGCGACGATGCATCTGGAGTCTGCAGTCGTCTTGTCTCTGAGGAAAGAGAACCTTTCTGAATAAAAGATGAGGATCATTATAAGATGGCACCCGGAGGAAAGATATTTGGAAAATGAATGAGGTCCCTTAAAACATGTTGCTCACTTAAAGTGGTTTTCATTAAACAGGTTGAAACTTTGGGGCAGAAGAAGTTGTCACTGGGGTACCTGAGTTTCCACGACTAATATAAAACTTTGATTTGATTGATTTGTCTAAATAAAAGTAGTCTAAAGTGGGGCTGCACACTTTTGGAAAAAACTGAATAAATATTACGATATGAAAAAGCTTCTGATTTCACGTGAGCCCGACACTGAGATGGACCAGGTGGAGAGGTATTTGGGAAAAATAACATGTTTCTTAATAAACTTTACAAATTAGCTCGTGTGTCGCAATTGTGTTATTTACATTTGTAACGATGTTAAAATATTAATCTAGTTGGTGGAACAGCTTAAAAATAACTGGACTTTTCTTGAAGTTTTCCTTTTTTATCATGCAGCAAAAAAGTTGTAGCATTGCGTGTTTGAGTTCATTTGACTTACTTGACATTGCGTGTCCTGCAATGTGACTATTGCACATGTTTTTCTTATGTTTACATCCTCTAAATGTCTGACCTGGACTATACTGACTTGTTTCCGTCCAAAGTTTGTCACTAGAGAAGCGTTTTAACGCAGTGACGAATACTGTCCCTATAACTGGATTCCAGGAAAACGACAGTACAGCAATTACAACAAGTGCGCCAAAACCTCTAGTTGGTTTTCTTGTTTTCCTGAATTTTGACGGCCCCTCAAGGGACTTAGGAGCAGCAAGAAGACGGACACAATTCTGTGCATCTTCCCTCTTTAATGTGTTAAAACGTCCAGTTGTAAGGACTGTGTGAAGACATGTTAGCGATGTGCCTCCATCAAAAGCTCATTAGCTGGGACATAATTTGGCCACGTTCATGTAACATCATGTACTCCCCCAATTTAACTAGGCTCTTTTGACTCCGTCTCCTTGTACCCTGCTGGTATGATGACATTTTCTCTTTTGATACAGCAGTGTGGAGCACTTCTACTGGGGTGAAAGCTCTGAGATGAAACCACAAAGTAATTCCACTAATGACTGCTGTTCTGCAGACTGAGCTGCGTTCAAGAGAGAGATCAGAAACGGAGGGGAAGGAGGTGTAATGAAAAGCCCACAAAAAGATGTGGGTGTTTGTGTTGGGGAGTGGTTCTGTAGCACATGACGTGACGTTACAGCAGATTTTATTCTGGGGATCTGGGACACCTCAGTTAACATTTATGAACCTGAACACAAAAAGAGAAGAGACTCAGACAAATTATTAATTTTTGTTGTCCATCACTGCAAACAAAAAAAAATCTTTGCATCTAAAAGCCCTCAAGAGTATCCAAACAGCAGAATTAAAGGAAACCTTAAAATTTGGATTGACATCAGTGCACATCCATCCTTCTTTTTGTACACTTTGTTCTCTAACTATGTCTCTGTTCATGCTGCTACAATGACCCAGTTTCCACTCAGAAAAAGCATGGAGGTCTAATCTGAACACGAGAGAAATGATAGAAGGTTTTTGAAGAGTCAAGGGCCCAATGAAAGTGACCCTGTCAGCCTTCATGTAGGTGCAGGCAAAAAAAAGGAGGTTGAAGTAATGTTTTGTACCCAAAAACAGAAAAACGAAGCAAATAAGTTGTTGAGAAAACAAAGCGTGAAGGTGAGTTTTAAACCAAGAGAAAAATGGGCCAAATGAAATTGAGGAAAAGAGTGCAGACAGAGGTGGTGGCAGCACAGAAAGAATAAATTGAGAGAGATTAGTTGAGGGTTAGAGGGGGGGAAATGCCAGCCGGGGAGGAAGAAAATAAAATGAAAAAAGACAGGGAGGAAGGATGGGCAGCGAGTGACAGCGGCGGAGGGAGTACAGCAGTGGAGGAAAAGAGGAGAAAACAGGCTGGGAAGAGGAGAAGGGAAGGATGAAAGAGGAAGGCAAACAGAGTTGAAGCAGAGATTGGGGGGTGGGGGAGTTAGATGGCAAGATGAAAGAGGAGGGATTGAGGGTAGGGAGGTTGGAATAGGAGCAGGGAGAATAAAAAGCAATGGAGGAGCAGAAGAGGCTGACACGGCGGTGACAGCTGCTGCTGAGAGAGCTTAGATCTGAGTGGAGTCTAACTGCGACGCCTGTTTTTAATGTACACATGCGTTAACACGACATCTCCTTCATGTTCTCATCACACGTGTGTCCTCATTGTACCACCAGCAACACGTCAACTGGTCTTACTGTCAGTACATTACAGTATATAGCCTGTCAGACACACGGCGCGATGCGTTTAACTGACCCTGAAGAAGAAAGACGTGGGACGTACTTATATTATAGTGAAGTGTTCACTCTAAAATTACTGACAAAATCAACATTTACCCGTGTCTGATTTCGGAACAGAACACTTTTGACATTTGCATGTAGTCCCAAGATGTTTTTAAAGCCCGTTTAAAGTGAGATTTTAATGCCTCCATGCTGATAGCTGCGGCCCAGAGACAGTTTGTTTTCAGGTTGTCCGTCCGTCCGACTCTTATGAACACAACACAGTGTCAGGAATGCTTTGAGGTAATTTCTTTGAGTTAGGAACAAACATTCACTTGGACTGGAACTGATTAGATTTTGGTGGTCAAAGGTCACTGTGACCTATTAGACAAATTTTAGTCATAACTCAAGAATTCATACACTAATTGTGACAAAGTTTGACCCAAACTGTGCTGATTGTTTAGATCTTCTGTGCTGCTGGTTCAACATGTGTGTGAAGAATCCAGGTTTCAGAATTTAGAGCTTCTTTGCAGCAACATCCATATTTGAAGCCTTGTCGTCCACCACAAGCTCTTTATCAGTCACTACATGTATTATATGAGTCTGGACACACATGGATGGAAACTGTGACTTCACTGGTGAGCTGATTATAATCTGCTGATTATTTTCACAATTAATCAAATAATGATGAGGTTAAAAATGGTGAAAACATTCTCACCAGAGCCCAAAGTGACATAGTCGAGGTCGGGTATGCAAACATTGAAACATTACTGCTTTTTTTTCTTAGTTTTTCTTAATAAGTAAATTTAAAATATACATAACCACATTTGCCTGTAACAGTTTTCCTTATTTTAAAGTCAATCCATTTCTTTTTTCAAAGGTTCATTGAAGCACTATGAAGCTAGACGGCTGCCACTTACATTTATTTTTATTTTTACAATCAATGAACTGATCATCAAGTCTTTTAAATGTCAAAAAAATTTAATCTTGTTACAGTTTCCCAGAGCCCAAAGTGACATCTTCAAATTGGTTTATTTTTTGAAAGAAAACCCAAAAGACTCTTCATTTACTATCATAAATACAAAGAAAAGCAGCAAATATCACAAAGAGGACTCCAAATGAAAGATGATGTGGCCTTCCATCGTCCGAACGTGTAAATATTTTTGAGTAGATGAGTGCAACAAAATAATCCCACTGTACAAATTCCCAGTGTTACTTCAGTGCAGTATGATTGCCAGAGGGCCTTTTGGAAATTCTGAAATCGACCCGTAGAGCAAATCTCTGCCGCATCCCTTCACTCAATCTCTGTCACTGCACGTCCGTCTGCAGTGCCAGCAGTCTTGGCCTATCCTTGATCCAGTCGAGAGTCAGCGGGGGCACAGGCAGAGAGCAGGTTCACCACTGATTAATGAGACAACACTTCATATGGCCTCACAGAGGTCAGGGAGACGGTGAAGTCATCAGAGCTTTCAGCCAGACGTGCAGATTTGCTCTTTTTTTTCAGATCGGTCATCTGAAAACAACCTTTCATTCTCGTTAAGTTTCGCTCTTTAGCGCTTCACTAAATTAGTAGGAGAGCGAGTTCTCTGGATACGCAGGTTAGTGGGAACATGTTGAATAGGGAAAACATTCTTCAAATGAAGCACCTGGATTCAAGTGTGCCTCCTCCACTGTTTCCTGTTACACTAAATCGAAGTGGTGAAAGTGTTCACAAAGATAATTCAGTCCTGTGGTTTTGGGCTCACAGTCTAGTGTGTTTTCAGTATATTGTATACTGTAAATTAATGTAGGAATGTAGGACCACTTTCCGTGACAGGATTTCACCACATTCAACACACTGTGATTTCGGCTGAACATCACCACCTGTGTTGTAGTCAGGGTCGTATTTCCTCACCACATGCTTTGGAGCTTTTACTGCCGCAGGGTCGTCTCCTACATCACTTTTTCATTCCGCGGGAACGTTAGCTAGCTGTGGAAGATGTTAGCTAGCTGTGGAAGATGTTAGCTAGCTGTGGAAGATGTTAGCTAGCTGTGGAAGATGTTAGCTAGCTGTGGCAGAACACATTTATCTGGTGATTTTCAAATGTAACTTTAAAATTATGCATTTTAATTTCACCTTTTTTATTTATGTGAATTCTTGAGCACCTTTTAGATATAAAAATATCTATCTTTGTAAATTGCAAAAAACAAATAATAGTAACAAAAATCTATCCATTTGGCAGTACCACTGCCTTCGCGGCCCACTGGGTGAGAATAGCTTTATTACAGTATATTGAAATTATAAAGATTTATTGTCATTTATCTTGAAAAATGTTGCGGCCAGTGTAAGGTAAGCTTCTAGAGCTGACCAATGATCTGCAATTTATTTATTTTTATTTATTTATTTACATGAGCAATAGCCTATCAATTTCAATTTGCAAAGTAGTTAAAGTCATCAAACCAATGTAGTGGAGTAAAATAGTATAAAGTAATATAAAATGGCAGAAATGAAATACAGACGTAAAGTACCTCAAAATTACAGAACAGTACTTATGTACAGTATTGGGTAAATTATATTTAGTTACTTTCCTTCACTTATTATAAATTTTATCGGACCCAAATAACAGTCAGTCTCCTTGATTATTAGTAATCGGTATCGACCGTGAAATGACACACATTGATCAATCCTTGTTATACAGTATGTACAGGCCTACATTTAGATGTGGACTGATAATTAACTCTACAGTTGGTTACAGTTGGTTCAGTTATACATGATGGAATGAATACATGAAAAGTAGTTGTATGCAAGATGTTAAAAGGTCGCTTCACACAAATGACAAAATACTATTTATTCCTCTCAGTTTGTCAGACTAGCGAAGCAGCGTGAGCAGGAGGGCATACTGTCTGCCTGGTGCTCTAGAAAGGCAGAGTGTGGGGCAACAACAACATGAGATGAGGCAGAAACAGTGAAAAGTTGTGGCTAAACAGAAAATACTTGGACAAAGGACAGATTCTTTTTTGGTTTTTGGATAACGGCTAACTGCCATAACTTGATGGTACCAGCACGGGTGGTGGCGTTGTTTTGGATTGCATCATAAGGCGTCGCTTTCATTGTCCACCTCGATGGGAAAATATAAAAATACGAACTTTTCAGCACAGATTATCCCTTCAGCACCGATGGAGCACAACTGTCTCAAAAGACACAGACTCTTGGAAGCTACACCAGCATTTAAATCTTAAATCAGTGCTTCCACTGCTTCCCTTTTTTATTATACATGTGTTTTCTTCCATCAGTATGTTCGTTGTGACACTTAAATACCAGTAACTACATTATGTGGCTTCCTCTCAGAAGGCAGCTGAGTGTACAAGTATATACTCATGCATATATACATACGTACACACAAAGTAACAAACAATGATGTAAACACATACTGTAGGCACATGCATATTAATGACCTCCCTCTTTGACTCTAAAATGTACCCACTGTGAGAATACAAAATTTATATGAGCAACATGAATCTCCAAACACACAGAGATCTAATCGTTTTCAACATTTAACATGAATGCAGCACAGAGCAGCGGGACACTTGAGCTCCAACAGAGCTTGATGAAGAGACTCGTGGTGGCACCAGTAGCACTCTATATCCAATCCCATCAAAACCCCATCTTTATCAACTTTTAATGCTTCCTTCTAAAATGATATGAATCATTAAACTATGTCAGTGCTTCCATCTTGTTAGTGTCGGAATAGGTCATGAAAAAACTCAAAATCAAACTGAGAAGACGCATTTCTTTAACAGTGCTGTGAACAAATAAACTACAAATACACCGATCAGCCAAATCATTAAAACCACTGTCAGATCAAGTGAATAACACTGACCGTCTCTTTACAACACAAAGTTCTGCTGGCATTCATGTGGATGTTCTTTGACACCACCTGTTGAAACACAGCTGCATTCCCTAGTGGCAGTGACAGGAAAGTGCGCCCCGCCATTCCACAAAAAGCTGTTCAGAAAAGTCCGAGGTACGAGAAAAAGAGCTCAAGGTGCCGAGCTCGCCCCCAAACTCCCCAGATCCCAGTATGTTTGACTGGAACAAGTCCGATTCATGGAGGCCCCACCTTGCAACCCACAGGACCCAAATCGGCAACATTAAAACGTTGTTGTGGTTTTGAGTCTTCTGACGTGATTAGTTTATTGTTCGACGGTGCATTACAGGCTCGTTTTTAACCAAGTTCTTTCTTTTCTGAAGTCTCATATTTTCAGGAGGAGTAAACGACGAACGACACAAGAGGTACCTTTTTTTGTTTCTTTGACTAAACGGCATCATGTGTTCATCATTCCAAACTCACAAGCAGACAAACATTCCTCCTCACTGTCTTCATCATCATTTAACATTTTAGTATAGTTTTCACTTCTGGGCCAATTAATTTAGTGCTCCCCTAACGGTTTACCCCAAACTCCCACCAAGCACGTCTGCACCGCGTTCCATTCGAGGCTATGCTTGAGATTCCAGCAGATGTGCCGCGGCACATTTCAGAAGCGTCCCAGAAGCAGCTGTCCGCTCGGCTCCATGGACAATACACGCCTAGTATGGTTTTAACATTTATTAACTAAATTTGACTCTCTGAAATTAGGTTTAAAGATATCTACAATGTGATTTTGACTAGTCAAAACTTGATTTAAGATATCTGAAAAGAACAATGTAGGTATCTTAAATTGAGGGAAATTAAAGATACTTTGAACTGGCATTATGACTAGGCAGAAATAGATTGCAGATATCTGCAACTGAATTGTAGATATCTGTAATGACAAACCCCATACACATGAAAAGGTAAAAAGTGACATTTGTCCGAGGAAGAATGACGCTGTAGCTATCTGAGTTGTTCTTTTTCACTAGGAAGAACTGACTCATGGATATTTGCAATATATATACTAGCTTTTAAATGTTAAAATGGCTTGACGTATGTCAAGTATGCCTCGTCTATTTTTGATGGAGGCCGTGTCGAGCTGCACATTTGAATACGTAGCCTACTTACCCGTGACAGAAGTAAAAAAAAAAAAAAATCAAAGGAAAATTGACCTAATCACCAAAATCTGAGCAAATAAACCAAACTGGGCAGGCAAAATGCGCCTCTTCTGAAACGCCTCTGCTGGGGTTTGAAGCAAACAAAACTGCGTCGCAGCCAGAACACAATGTGGCTGTGTCTGGTGGAATTCAAGGGTTATTCATCATGAACATGTAAAACTGCTACAGCACAATCCAGTAACCACAGCAAAAGTGTAAACATAAACAGACCAGAAGGCTGCTGGCCTGATTCCCTAACTTCCTCACAAGGTAGAAGAGAGTAGAACGGCAGAACTTTCTTTGTCTCAAGAGATGCTGAGTTGTTGACCTTTTAGTGTTTGTCACCTCCAGTTTCTTCAGTGGCTCCTGGCCAACAGTAGAAGCAGGAATGAATGAAAAACAATGAGGCGATTCAGCCGTCCCTGCATCAGTAACGGTTTGAAAACAGACGGTGAAACTGTCTCTCTCTCTCTTCAGCTTTACTTCAGGGAGAGTGAGGCTACGTTTGCTTGCACATAATCTGATTATAGCCAATAAACAGAGTCGGGCATCACACCAATGAGGATGTTTACATGGGTTGCTTGTTGGTGCGTTCCATTCATTTACTCGTTTCCATGCTACAGAGCGAAGTGTAACTAATGCCTTCATATTATATGGCAATGTCACAGATTCCCTGCAGTATTCACCCTCACAAACAAACAAACAAATCTCTTCCATGATGCTAATGTGGTGTGAGAATTACCTTTCATACGATGTTTCCCCTATAGCTGTACAGGCCTGGAACACCCGCCTGTTATTCTGGCAGAAATCTCTGCTGTGTGTTTGTGCCGTCGTTAGCAGTGCAGAAATCCACGATTATTTAAATTGTAATTTACTGCTACATGTTCCACGCAGCACAATAACTCAATGTTCTCTCTGTATGTCTAGATGTTGCACTATTTAGACAATGTTAAGTGTATTAATTGTACCGCTGTAATGTTGGTAAATGCTTGTTTCAGTAAATGGCTTAGTGTCTCTCTAGTTTAACGTAGAGTAGAACCATTGACTGTATATGACAGCCAAAACATCTCAATAAAACTGATATTTGGTCTCTTTACAGTTTAAAATACCCTTAAGTCATGCAGCTGAATTAGGAGTACTCCACATATTATTGGCAGGTTTAATCGGTTTGGCCAATTAATCTGCACCGATAGGACGTTTAACGACATATTGGCTTCGGTAGAATTAGTTCTTAACTGGAATTATTGACTTTGAGGGAAAATGATGGCTCAAAAAATAATAATCGCTCCATCCAAGATTTTTTACGGTTAGTTCGATCATTACCAATTATCATTTATTAATTTGATTAAGATGTTTGGTTCAACAGTAATTCAGTCTCTAATGAAGTCGAAGATTGTTCATTTCCAACAGTGTTGGAAAGTTTTTCTCAGGGGTGATTTGGTTGATATCAGCCAATTATATCGGTCGACCTCTACTACATATCTTACTGTGATCATGCTCCTTAAAACTGGAAGGTAATAACATTCAATCATAGTGTTTGTGCTGTGACTCTGTCACTTGATTGAATGCAAACGCTGAGAGCTGAGTCGTAGTTCAGGTTCAAGTCTTCCATCGACTTCCTCTGTAAAAAGCTTTTCTTTCTCTATTTGTGCCATATTCACTAGAGGGTATCTGAGGGAAAAGAGTAGAGCTTGGCTCTTTTTTACTGCTGCTGCTGCCAAAGACTCGATGTCTGACACAATCTAGCTGTAGCCTGCTTGTCCCTCCTACAAGGAGGTCATAGTCGAGGTTAAACCACAGGGCCGTGCTCCTGGAATTGTTGGGGTTCAGCTCCTTGTTCAAGGACACTTGAGCGGATAACTTTGGGTCGAAGGGTAAACTTATTATTATAGGGTTGCTTGTATGACCACAGGCCCACACTGCTCCCAGCTGAGTCACTGCTGGAATTACTTCTTTCTGGACTTCTGCACTTGCAAGAATTGTCCTTATCAATTACAACTTGATAGAATGTAATAAAGATGAGGCTGCACAGTCCTACGCTGAGGTTTACAGTACTGTATATTTTAAAAATGTCATTCCCACAGCTTTCTGGATGATGATTGTTCAATGCAGAATCCATGCCCTGAGCATGAAATAGACCTTTCATTAAAGATGAACTATCCCTGCCTCACTTCTTCAAATAAGGCTTGCAAAAGCTGATGATTATTATGTTCCTCGTTCTCTCTGAGGAGGTTTTCTATGAGGGCTCTGATCTTTGAGGTGCTCTGACCGGCAGCTTTCATGCTCAAATTATTCAAAAGCAACGTTCTCAGCTCATGAGACTGTTGATCTTTGCACATTTGCTGTCATCAAGTATTGGAGATAAGTGTTGGTCTGTCCCAAGCCAGTATTAAGCCTAGCTAAACATGTCGAGCCTGATCAATACAATCTGCCAATATTGGTTTATCACAGGTGTATCAACATTTATATTACCAGCTGTATGCATCTATAAGCTGCGTTTAAAGCTGTATTACCTTTTTTCTTAATTAAAGTTATAATCTGTTTATCTTTTTCTTATTAATTACAGTTAATTAAATTGACCCAGCAGTGAGACAGTAGCCGAATACATCAGCCATCCAGACTGCAGCGCTTTTCAATTTTTTTTTCTCGGAGATAAACGAGGGTCGGCAGGCCGGAACATCCAAAGTGGCACGACGTGAACACACAAGTGAATAAACCGCTCCACATTTAATCGTTTTCTCTTCTGTCTTTGTACATTTTTCTCTCCGTCCTCCTCGTGATGCCTCGCCTCCCCCAGCCAGACACGTCTGTCTGCTCAGCAGATGAGTTCCTAATGATTTATTGACGACGGTGTGGCTTTTCTTCGCCGCTGTCCCAGAAAATCTTTATCTGGATTTTTAGCTTTTATGATTTTGATTTACACTGATGTACCGTGTAACTATTTTTTTTACAGTACAGCTTGGAATCTTTTTTTCCCCCTTTGTCTTTGTTCTCACAGCCTGTATTCTAGTCCCCCAAATCACAGCTCGGGAGTGTATTTGGGTGAGTTCATCACTTATTCAAAAATAATGATTGTGGCTGTGAAAGGAAAAATCAGCTTTTAGTCATTTCAATCTATTCTTAACAAGTATGCGTATAGTGTATATATACAAAATATACAGTCTATACAAAATATAATTGGCTGTATGAATGCAGCAGCATGTGTGAAAGGCTGGGTATGTTTATCATTTTTGTACTTATTTAACCCAACACATCCCCAGATATTAGCTTATTGCAGATCGATGTGTGTCGGCCTATAAGCGGCAATAGATTGTAATACAGAAATGCCAAAGATGTCCTGATCAGAGTCCTTTAAATAATGGTTATATAGAGATTATATTTAAATGTTGATTGATACAGCTTAATCTGACACCTTATTTTACAACTGTGATTCCAAAAAATTTGGGACGCTGTGTGAAACATCAACAGAATGTGCAGAACAGTGCAAATCAGGATATTTAATGTTGAAACAGTCACACTTTATTGAAAGTTTTGTAAGTATATTCTGAATATTATGCCAGCAACATGTTTCAAACCAGTTGGGAGAGGGGCAAGAAAAGCATGGAAAAGTTGTGGAATGCTCAAAAACACCAGTTTGGAACATTCCACTGGTAAACGGGTCCATTGGTGACCATTGGTCATGATTGAAAGGCTCAGTCGTTTGATTGTAGAAAGGAGATTACTATCACTCAGGAACACAGTTGTCGGTAAACACAGTTTACGAATGATTGCATTCTGATTTTATTTGTTTAACACGGCGTCCTGAATCCTTTGGAATCAGGGTTGTACACAAGCTACTTCATCTAAATATTTGAGGGTCCTTATTTAAAAATAATAGGTTTATAGTGGAGGTGCCACAATTAATCAAGTACTTTCATAATTTGTGAATCGTACTTGGTCTTAAATGTGAGGATTTGTTGCTTTTCTTTGTCACTTATGACAGTAACTGAAGAGTCTTTGAGTTTCGGACTGTTGGTTGGACAAAAGAAGCAATTTGAAGACGTCACTTTGGGCTCTGGGAAACTGATGAGAATTTTTTGTGACACGTTATAGATGAATCAATTGATCATGAAAATAATCGTGCTTGGCAGCCCTACTTCATATAAGCTAATTATTAATATGATATGAATAAAAGATGAACAGAATGTGACTCATGAAGTTAATATGACCCGATCCACTGAACAGAGTGTGTCACTTTATTGGAGTTTAGCTAACGATAACTTTAACGTTGATTATCTTGCGTGCGTGACGTGTCTGCCGAGGAAGCGGGGACAGCAGAACGGTCGCTTACATGATGTTATTGGTATCATGTTTTGTGTATTATTTGTTCTGAAGTCATTTCAAATCAAATCAAATCAAATTTTATTTATATAGCGCCAATTCACAACAAAGTTATCTCATGACACTTAACATG
>JBBPCS010025809.1:0-23785 GCA_037974645.1 Hollardia meadi
TGCTCTCAGGATCACACGTCAAGTGACATCCTGAGACCAAAGGGGGGAATGTTGGGATCCATAACTGAAGGTATTTTTGTAGAATGTGAAAAAACAACGTTGTTGTTATGTCAAAGACACCTATGTATTGTGTTGCAGACATATCTACTAAAGCTAGCATGCTAGCCCCGGCCCGTCCTGTCTCATAATACTTTGTACTCCTGCAGGTGATAGTTGGATAGCCCCCCGTAGTTTGAAATGTATGAGCAGTGAGTTTGCTAAGTTTCACAAGCTCTCTTAGTGTTTAGTCTAATAAGTAAACAAAACAAACTCACAAAATGTCAAGAAAGTGTACTGTACACCTTCTGAATTTAGTTTCTCTCTTTTACCAAACTAAGATGAGCTTAATTGCCTTGTTAAATCATCGTAAAATACAGTTAATTCAAACGAGACATAGATGAATTAAAACTGACCAAAACCATATTGGTTTGTCTTTCCACAATCACCTCTGGTTTGGTCAAAGTAAATCCTCAATTCACTGACTAAGATGTGAAAATATTCCATCTCTACATGCCGTTTTCGCTTGCTGCCGATGCCCGACTGTATCTCGCTGTTATGCCACTTCACCTCCCTCCTGTCCCTGCCTGCTGTGTCCTGTCATATCCGAAGTCATGGTCCTCATTGGAGCCACTAAAAATCCCCTCCTGCCATTAAACTGGCCTCCACAGGTGTCAGAGGCTGTGTCCAGTTTGGTTTCCAGCCTATCAGACTGCTGAGCCTCCTTGCCCACGGTAACTCCCCCTGTGATCCGAGCTCGCGATCTAGGCAGACTTCAGTCAGCTGCAGGGCAACTAGTTCCACCTCTAACGGGGTAACAGTCGCCACAGCTACAACCAAAGACAATTGGCTCGTTCGAGATGAACTGCACCTCGCCTGGAAAGCGGACAAGAGCAGGCAGCAGCAGCAGCAGCAGCAGGGGGGTTCAAGTTGGACAGTTTCCAGCAGCCTTCAGTCTGCACAGTCAGAGGGTAGCCTATTAAAATGCTATACAGGCGATGTCAGGGCTTCATTGAGCATCTTCACCCATTGAGCAGGCGCACTAGTGACTTCTGATGGTCAAGTGGTTAACTTCAGGTTTTATGCTCCGCTAACTTGAATGGGAATTAAATAATTTAATCATGCAGCTCTTCTAGACATTAAAAATGTAATTGGACCCAATGGATCAAATTCTGATATCAAAATGAGTCATTTCCCGGGGGTTGCAACACTCGAAAAAATGTATCCACCATTTTACAGCCACTTCTTTCACAATGTAAACTTATGGGAAAAAGTCTTTTTGGGCCACTGTGCATCACATGACATTGTAATACCACGGTTTGGCCACTATGTCAAATCAGCTTCACAGCCTGCCGCTCTTCCTGGGGGCTTGGTTTTTCATCATGCCCTGGGTCTTGCAGTTGGTGGAGAGAAACTGCGGTGCCTGACTCTAAAAACTGCAGCTTCCCTGATCTTGTGAGATTATCAAGCAAGTTGGGATGAAGTCGTACACAAATATATCCAGCATGCTTTGTCCGGCGATTGATTCTGTGCCGGCCTGGCTCATCTTGAACGAGCCCAACTACACAGCTCAAGATAACTTATAGCAGATCGTTTAGAGAGCAGTAGTTAGCGTCTACTCTGGTGATATGCTGCCCCCTATATTTGTGGAGGTACCGTCATATTCGTGCCATATTTCACAAATTGCACGTTTAAATCTCAATTTTGATTGCAGTGTAGATTAACGCTGTAGCATTGTAGTAGGTAATCTCAAACAGAATTTTGCAGAATGGTAAATTAACTGCATATTTAGCGCTTTACAGCACAAGCCAGCCTTCACCCATTCACAAGCGCATTCATACACTGGTGGCAGAGGCTACCATACAAGGTCCTGTACTCTTACTACCATACAAGGTACTGTACGATGATAACCATTCACACAAACAGTAGAAATAGCATTTGAGTTGTAATTAAAATACAATACATATGTTAGCAAGACTTAAGATAGAATACAATACTTAACAATAATTTAGACAAGGGGAGACAAAAGTCTCAATTCTGGCCAACTTCATTTGATACCCATCGTGTGAATGAAATTTCCCCACTAAACTGCCAACTCACTGCATTCAACTTTACTACACCACAGACTGCATGGGTTGTAGCTGCAGAAGAGGGACAATCACATGTTGCATTAAATTGAAGAATGCTCGCGGTGATTGGCTGCAAGAAAAACCATAGGAAGTCTTTTTTTTCTAGATCTGGATACAAAAATAATGAAAACGGTTTAATAAAACGGTTTGACTGAAAATGTTTCTATACTATTTGGTACTGGGTTGTTTTGGTTGGCACCTTAATAGGGAATTGAGACCCCAGCACTAAAAATTACTGACTAAATATGTTGTTAAAGTTCAGACAGGGTTAAAAATATCCCTTTATTCATAGAGGCAAAATACTTGGCAACCAGCCGGGTGTTGGTAAATAAAAAGTCAAAGTCTACATGACTTTTGTTAAGATTTAACTGAAGAGAGCTTTTAATAAATACAAAAATCGCACTGAATTTCCACTCACCAAGCTCCCTGCAGCTAACATTTTCAGAAACTGGTGAAGGCAAGTTCAAGATTGCTCAACAGAAGAAAAGGGATACCTTCACAATAAGAAGGGCCAGTGTTGTTAATGACTTCCTTGTCAAGTAGAACAAGCTAAGAACGTTAAATGGATCAGTAGAAACTCTAACTGTGGTCAGCTATTTTATGGGCAAAGAAAGACAGCAATATTTCTCCAGTCCTTCACTAAGAGTGTGGAAATAAAGGGAATTCAGTGAAAATACAGACAGATTTTGCCATTTACTGTTAAACACAAGAAGTGTACAGGTTGATTAAAAAGAACATTCTACATTTAATCAAAAAACCTATGTCAAATGAGCAGCCACAGTTGTGAATAGGACCCTTCCTTTGGTGAATAGAATTAAAATATTTAGAAGCATAAATAAACTCATCACCATACTAGCTTTGTAAATTTGTACAGCCACATCAGCAGATCTAATAAAAAGCAAATATGAGTCTGTGATTGATAAAACACACAGCACAACTCCTACAACACTATTCTCTGCAAACAATATCCACAGCTACAGTACATGCACCCTCCAGCATACTAATGTTGTTATGAAGAAGTGCAAGCAAGCACATAACAAATAAGGTTGTGGAGTAACATGACATGTATGTACTACCTCACTTTCTTTAGGACAGTTTATGCCAGAGCTCTATGTACTCATCAGACTATGGCCATAAACTTTACACTGCTAAGATGACATCATTAGTTGCAGCCACCCCGGGACTAGCGATCCTAACTGCTGATAGGCTCACAGGGAAAAGGGTTGGGACTTCATTAATAAAAGCATGTAACACACCAAACGTCAAAGTAAAACAGTGAACAGTCTGAGAGAAATACAGTATTACACCAGAAGAATCCTGACCACAAGAACATAAGGTAAGAAGTCCTTTCTTTAACTTTTCTTAGGATTTATAATAGAGTGTACAAGACATCAGTTGCAGTAAAATTATACAGAATCAGTCAAATCAGCTTTGAACAAATAAATCAACTACACTTTATTTTTACTCCACTGCTCCCAGTTAAGTTTTCTGTTTTAGTGTAGTCTTGTTTTTGTTGATATTATTGCAGTCTTAGCAGGGACATAAAAAGTGATGTTCAAGCTAATTATGATGCTCCACATGTATGCTCTGTTCTCCCACGATGAAAGAATTACATTACATGTGCCAATTGTATTTTACGGCACACTATGTTACTGACTGAGGTGAAGCTTTGTGAAACTTAGCGGGTGCTTCTCAAATGTAAAAAATCCTGAATGGTCTGAACTTTTCAAAAAACAGAAGCACATTTTCGCCTGTAGACTTTACTTTCCAAAATACCACGTTCACCCTTAAAGTTTTGGCTGTTGTAGGAAAACACTAGTGTAGTCATGGTGACCACTAGTCACCTGGGTGACTCACTGAGTACCACACCTCATCTCAAACACAGAGAGGGAGTCACAGTATGAGCTGATCAATCCGCATGTGACACACCCATTCCTGTACAGCTATTCAGGCTGATGTCAGCACTGAAGTAAGCCATTTACTCAGCTTGTGTCATTATTAATTGAGTGTTTTTTATGCATGGATTGAGAAACATGTGGAAGACTGGAGTTACACATACTGACTTATGCACTCAAGGACACATATTTTCTTTATTATCCACAACTTTCAACTTTATTACTTCAGTGAATGTCAGTGCTTTAGCATTAAATTGTTTTTTAGAGGGGGAGAAATAGGGGATTGACGTGCAACAAAGGTCACCGGCTGGAATTGAACCATCAACAGTTGTGACCATGCAGCCATGTGCTGTAACCATTCGACTATTAAGGTGCTCCAGAATCAAGTTTTACAGAGATGGATAGGGCTGTGTAAGAATCTGGTGATCTGATCAGTATCACCATACAGGGGTTACGATTCATACAGGGGTTCAATTGTGATATATTGAGTTTAGTTTTTTGTTTTATCTACAGTTGCCTGAGCCATAGTGAAACCATATGCAAAACTTAACTTTTTTATGCAATCAGAATCTGCATTTGTATTTATCACAGCACCTGTAACATCCAACATCATAGCACTACTTTTTATTCAATCTAAGCAAAGGAATTAACGATTACCTATATCAATGGAAAAAAAAAACATGACAAGGTTTACCCTACAGGTAAAAATCGATATAGTGTTTTGAGGATAGTTACAGTATCACAAAACATAGGCTATCACAATACTTCAGTATATCAATATTTATATCAATATTAAGACTGTGTTTGCAAGGAAAAAAAATATATCAAAGAACGTTTCTTGTTCAAATCTTATAGCTACAAATGCAAATACACTGCGAATGTTAGCACTGCTTTAATTACAGAAAACTATTTTTAAAAAACTTGAGATACACGTTTCTGTGTAGTGCATAACAGTGGCCAAAAGACACCTAACTTTCTATGAGTACGAGTATGTGGGAAAACCAGAGGACAAAAGCGAGTGGGGACAGAGTAACTGATCTCTCTCTATTGTATCGCTTTCTTTCCCAGAAGACTGTGAGCTCTCCTAACATGATGCCTACAGCTGAAGGCATGACCCACATGATACCCAATCATGTTCTACGAGTGGGTCAAACTATCCGCCTGGACTTGGCGCAGGAGACAGTCAATCAACATCCCAGCAGTAACCATGGTGACCCTGATCTCGACATTTCCCTGGATAATCTCAACCGGCTCATCCTGGAACTGGATCCCACATTTGAACCCATTCAGGTTGACAAAAGTCCCTCGTGCATCAGCCCTCCTACAGGTACAGTGCGTCTATGAAGCCACTTTGCACCGAAGCTTTCTTTTGTTTCTACACAATTCAAACTGCTCTCTCGTAGCCTTTGTTACTTAAACACATCAACAAGATGTGCAAAAGTGCAACAAATGACAGCCTCCATCCTACAGAGGTGTGACACAGAGCACAGTAAAACCATACTCACCCTTATGAAACAAATACATAGCCTGGGGCTTTGGAAATCTACACTCTTTTTGAGAGAGGTTTGTTGCTTTTAATCCTGGTGTAATTGCACTACCTCAGCTGTTCTGGGGTTACTGCCCAGACTAGAACCACACCCTGCACATGTTCGGCTACAGACAGAGAGAAGCACACCAAGTAGGCACAAATGAGGGTGGTACATGGGTGTCTTCCCTGCCTGCTTTGATCAGAAAGTGTGCAACAAAGAATATGAATGGATTTCCTGCTCAACCTTTTGCTGAAAGATATTTGGTTGTATGTTCAAACCACCAGGTTTGAGGGAAATTTATTGACAGCGATGAGAGATCAGACAATATAAAGGATGATTTCATCACATGAAAACAGTAAACAATTACTTAACAACACTCACAACAGTGCCTGCCTACAGTAACAGACAGATTTTGTATTCCAGTATAAACATTAGTCATTATTATGCAACTTTGGTTGCAGAAGTCTGGCTCACGCATGGACCAAAGGCTACATTTTTCTCCCGAGAGCATACACCCACTCAGTGCTCATCAACAGATCCTAAAGTGCACAAGAACAAGTTGGGACTCCTTTAGATGATTCAATATCATTACAACCATAGAAATGAACAATTCAAATTTAGTTTAGAAGGAATAGCCTGAGCTGTGCAAGCTGGTACCTGCATGAGAAATATGAATGTCTCTACTCTATCAGATGAGTCTCTGCAACTATGTGTTTACATACAGAGGCCAAGCCCAAACCAAAGCACGAAGCCAGGGAAAACATGGAACAGGGAGGGTTTTTCCACAGTGTTTCACATGCTTCATAACATTTCACAATCCTTTGTCACAATCCTTTTGTTTTGGCTAACACTTTGCTCTCTGTCCTCAGATGACTCCTGCTCAGATGAAGATGTCTCCCACGTCGTGTTGGTCCCAAGAGGATGTCCTCCCTCCTCCACCGTGGTCCCCTCTATATCACCCAGTATACCCATCCCTACACAGAGCCATCTCAGCTGCAGTCCTCATGGCGCACTGGTGTTCTCCAGCTCCCCTACATCCTCCCTGCCTCCGCTGCCATGTGGAAGCGCACCCCGACGGAATCCTTCACTGAAGAATGACACAGCCTTTCCCCAAGGATCCCTGCGCTTGTCACACTCCAACAGAAACAGTGCTTCCTCTCTCCTCTCCATGTCAACATGCTCAGACACCAGCTACATCCTCGGCAGGTAAAACCCACAATTAAAGCAACATCAGCCATTAAACAAGTCTTAAATATGCATCCTACATACAGCGACTTGTAAATATGCTGCAAAACCTTAACGGAGGGCTAGTTCACTATCTGACTTAGTGGAATGAAACATGTTTGTGATTTTGCAGTGAAACTAAGTTTTTATGGCAATAATAACATTCCCAAACTGGAAAATTAAACCACATTCCCAGCTATTACGTGTTGCCACCTTTTCCATCTCATTTCATTCTAATAAATTAACTAATTAAATGGCGGAAGAAATGTTTCTTCTTTTCTGTGAAGTTAAAGTCAATATTTACTGATATTAAACTGCAATATATCGTCTTCCTCCCTGCATAGTAACCTATCCCTGGCCAGTGAAGATGCTGACTCTCCAGAGTCCATCCTTACTCGCACGTCTGGCTCCTTCAGTGATGGGTCCAGAACGAGGCCATTTGATAACAGGCACAACTCAGACAAGCCCTTACTGACAAAGCAAGGCCATCTACAGGAGCTTCCCAGCAAAGGAGTACAGAGCAGTCCTGCTTCACTCTCTGGGTCTTTGACCGATATTCCTGTACTGCTAGTCAACGGTGCACCACAGCTGGACCTGTACATCCAGTCTCCTGGACCAGAAACTGACTTGATACAGACCATCTCAGTGTCCAACTCAAAGCCATTTCCTCCTCACAGTGAGTCGCAGTAGTCTTTTTAGCTGGCAGCTACTACATTTAAACTTTATGACCACACTGACATATTTATATGGTTGTGTAGGTTTCCAAGCCCGTTTTAATGGCAGCCAGCCGTCAATGAAATTTGTCATGGACACTTCAAAGTTTTGGTTCCGTCCACATATAAACAGAGCAGAAGGTGAGAATCTCCACACTTTACTTTATAAAGGTTGAATGAATGAATGAATTTCATCTTGCAGGATCCTTTAAGAGATGTAGGAATTGTTCTGCAGCACTGTCTCTAAGCATTTTCTGTAATCTTTAATTCATTCTAGCTGAGGCCCTGGTAAAGGACAAGGAGGCAGGAACATTTGTGGTGAGAGACAGCACCTCCTACAAAGGCAGTTTCGGCCTGGCCATGAAGGTGGACCAAACTGCCACCACCCACCCAGGTAAACTTTTACTAATCAGAGCAGCTTAATAACATAATGACTCCTTTTGAATCATGTCCCATTTTAAAAAGTCACAGTAATGTTTAGACAGATACAGGAAAGGTCTTGAAAGCCACCAAAAAACACAATCACAGACAGACAATGTGAACACAGTGCAGCACGGCGCTGCTGTCCTCAAATGTCTGAGAGGCATCGGGAATCACTTACCCAACTCTGCTGATGTGAACGGACACGTCCAGCTGTCTGTGGCGAGGCAGGAGACAGTGCTAACATTTTTTCCACCCACAGTATACACTGTGTAAACACAAAAGAAAACCAGCTGTTTATGGCACTGTAAGCATTAAAAGAGGAAAAAAACGGACCTCACTCACAAAACAATTTTGAGGCTTACCTCATTTGCAGATTTGTATTTGTTCAACTTTTTTTAGGAATGCAGGATATGAAAGACATGTGAGCACAGTGTCGGGCACCATGTGGGGCAGGACGCTAAAGATAAATAAGTACAAACAATAAACCAATCAAAAAAATGAATCAGCCATCAGCCATAATAAAATAGCTGCCAGTGCCTCTTTGTCACTTTGATTTACCAATATCATATTACATAACTCCTACATAACTGTCCTTTCATCATCACAGAACAGAGCAGTTCAGAACTTGTCAGACACTTCCTTATTGAATCATCAGCAAAGGGAGTACGTGTCAAAGGCTCTTCTCAGGAGCCATACTTTGGTAAGTAAAGTCAACTACTTTTTTTTTACACATCTAGTAGTGATCAATTTCCTTCTCAGTTCATGCTAATGATGTCTGCCACACCAGAACTGAGTCAGCCATGTCTAGCCTAGTATGAGTTCATAGAGTGTGTTCTTAGGTCTCCTCCTCCTCATCAGAGTCTGTAGTTGTGAGAAATGACACATGCATTGATATATCTGTTTCCACAAAATTCTATCTTTACTGTAGTTGTGGCGGCTTTACAGATTTACTCAGCCCATACTTTTAATTTCACAGAGAAGTCTTATATCCAGAATTATTCAGAATTTTTCAAACTAGAACAGATCTTAGTATGGGCCAGTGGAGTAAGCTACATTTAAAAGTCTGCATTGCACATTAAAAAAAAATCTTAAGAAACACTGTACTGCACTAATAATCATAAAATCTCCCACTCCTCATTTACACTTTAAAAATGATGTCAGAGTGAAATATTATAATTTTTGTCTGACCTTTTATGGTCCAAAATTACAGAAGAGGATTAGGGCCACATGTGAAAAATGTATTTGAGTTCTGACTTTTTTCAGAGAATTCTGTTTCTCAGAATTGTGAGGAAAAAAATCCAAGAAAAAAGTCAGAATTCTGAGAAAATAGTCAGAATTCTGAGATTAACGTCGGAGTTTTGAGGAAAAAAAGTCAGAATTCAAATAAAATTTTCACGTGGCCGTAACCCTCTTCCGTACGAAACAAAAGCAATGACGTTCTCAATTACTGCCATACTTGACCATACTTAAACAAATGATTTGCCCTGATTTTGTGTCCTCCTTGCAGGTAGTCTCTCTGCCCTGGTCTACCAGCATACTATTTTTGCTTATGCTTTACCCTGCAAATTACTGCTCCACTCCCATGGTAGGGCTTTATTGAAATAGACAGGTTTGTGTGTGTGTGTGTGTGTGTGTGTGTGTGTGTGTGTGTGTGTGTGTGCGTGAGAAGGTAGGAAAAAGAAAACCTCATCTCTTATTTGCCTACACAGATCCAGGTGCAGCAGAAGAGAGCGCAAATGGCAAACCAGCATCAGAGGACAAGAGTAAAACAGGTGGGTCACGATAACAGTAAAAGAAACTAAACCCCCCTTCATGTTATCATGTCATAAAAAAGTTATACATTACACTGACTAGCACTTATCCTCAAGTAAGTTAATACAAAGTGCCACTTAACTGGGAGCAAAAAACAAGGAGCAGCAGAAACAATAAAATATAAGTGGGCTAAAGGATAAAAAATGAACAAAATAATGGAAAAAAAACTCAACATTTAAGTAAGAAACGTGGCTTTAACTAATAAAAGGTGATACATTACATTTACGTTATAATGACTAGCACTTATCCTCAAGTTAATACTTATAAAGTGCCACTTGACTAAGAGCAAAAAACAAGGAGCAGCAGAAACAATAACATATAAGTGGGCTAAAGGATAAAAAATGAACAAAATAATAGAAAAAGACTTACATTTAAGTAAGAAAAGTGGCTTTAAACTGCATTAAATCAAGCTATATATGACTATGTACTTACCTTTTCTTCTTCTGTAGTCATAAACATGATTGCAGCCTTGTAGAAAATGCTAACAGTAGCTTGTCAATTGCTAGCTTGATAATTTCGGTTAAATTAGCTAACGTTAGCTAATTGGTTCATTTAAAATGCCAGCTTTGCGTGTTTTGGACTGCTCTGGAACTTTTCATAAAGTCCTCAATGAGAAATATCTATATTTTAGTATGAAAAAAAAGTCAATATAAGCAGCTAATGTCGTCTTAAAGCTGTTACATTGAGTAAATGGAGTAAGGGCAGCGGCTGTAGGTTTCCTTCTCACCACTGTTTTCACTCCATCTTGCTGATAACAAACCTCTAGCAGGTTAGTAGCAAACATGTTGACTTGGCATAGCACAAACAGAACACACGGGTGTAATTAATAACGTTAATTAACGAAGGCTGCATTTCAATTAGGTGTGCCAGTACTAGGGCCCTGTTGTTATGTATGATCTAGCCTTTTTATTTTTTTTATTTTTATTGAAACATATACGAAACATACATACAGGAAGAGTAGAGGATATACGTAAACATACTATACAGGGTAACCATTATCAAAATAGATGAAAAATAGGGGATTTATATGAAGATATATATAGAAATACAAATATGTAAATACACAGTTATTATTTAATCATTTGGCATAGAAAACAAAGGAGGAAAAATTAAATACCTGACTAAAAAAATTAAAATGAAATAAAGTAAATAAAAAAATATCTCCACAAATCTTTCTTGATTTTATAAGAGTCCTTTTTTGTTTTTGATGGAACGAAAAAAATAGCTTGAAATCATTAATGAAACAGACAAGGGGGGAGGCCTTGTTATTTCTCCATTTGCAACAATGAATATGATATTTACCCATAAGTCAGAAATAGAAGAATGTAGATGATAATCAATGTAAAAAATAAAAAATAAAATATATATATATATGGGAAATGTTAAAACTCGGAATGTCATGTAAGTGCTGAATTCAAAAGGAAGTACATATGTTAAGAAACATATAACTTAAAGTAGCTCGTCAGATAGCAGGATGGCTTCTGTCCGTTATACTTTATTACTGGATTATCATGCAGTATTCCATGTTTTTGACTGGTCAAGGTGAAGCCTCTTTACATTGTGTTACAGCTTATTCAACAAAATTGTGTCATATTCTTGATTGATGATTGTATATTTTATGTAAAATCTTAATCAGCAAATAAGTTTGAAAAATTTGTAACTAGTAACCAATTAAATGTGGTGGAGTTGAATTGTAAAGAATAAATCAAGGAAAGTACAAATACCTCAAAATTGTATTGAGTGAAGTATGTGAGTAAATGTACTTACTTACCACCAGTACACTGGAACTGGTTCAGCAAAGACAGCTTGGGTCAGGTTTTACAGAAATATAACCAAGTTTGGCCCAAATCATATTTGAAATGATCTATATGTTAAATATGTCTATTTTCCCTATGAGAATGGAAAAAAATTGACAAGCAATCCATGAGGGAGTGGGAGGGGGCTTAATTTAATGTATAGTTTTACTACCATGGGCATTCATCCTCTATTTCTAATCAAACTCTCACGATGTTTGTGTTTTTCAAAGCTTGCAATTTCGTCTACCTGAATGCTGTCCCCACTGAGATGCTGACGGGCCCTTGTGCAGTGCAGAAGGCGGTGTCCTCCACCCTTGAGAAGGCCCCGGGTTCCTTCACACCAACCATAGTCAACCTGAAGGTGTCTTTGAAGGGCGTTACGCTGACAGATATCAACAGGAAGTAAGGAAAGACACATCCTGTCAACCTGCTGCAGAGATTTTACTTACAGTACAAAACAAAACCATGGTGGTTTGCGTGTTTGTGTGCAACATTTGGTGAAGAATGATCATCATTTTTTTCACAGGCTCTTCTTCAGGCGCCATTACCCTGCTCACCTGCTCAGCCACAGCGGTGAAGATCCAGACAATCGGCTGTGAGTATAGAGCACCATGTTATGAAATCAAACATATTTATTTTAGAATGATACACACTTGTATTAGAAAAAAATGTGTTGTTCACTATTATTACATTCTCTTTCTCGTTGGCAACTGAATATACAGAGCTGACAACAACAAAAACACAGTTGTAACTAATTAATTAATACCATTAACCAGAAGTCTATTAGTTAGACTATTAATTATACTTGTGATTTTCCTGCTATGATGTCAAAATATCACTAGCGACAATTTTTTTTAGTATAATATGACAGCAGACCACATCTTTTAATCTTAAACTTTGTCTTTTTTCCCCCGACAGGTGGGTGAAAGGTTCCAGTTTTGGTGCAAGGTAATCCTGAACATAATTTCTTTCAATATCAGAATGATGTTTCGTATTTATTTATTGTTGAATCTCATTCCCAGGTCGTCAAATATGGACGCTTTGGGTTGATATTCGGACCGAGCCACTGGGACGGTGGCCGACCTAAAGCGTCTTTATATGGTTATTTGATGACCTGTGAATGAGGCTCAACAATCTAAACTCAAACTATCTTTCACCAGAATTATCTACTTCACCTTTAACTAAATTCTGATTTCTCATGCGAGAACCCATAGTAAACACTCAGGTTTCAGGCTCACCTGCGATTTCTATCTTTTATACTGCAATTTAAAGAACACTTGTTCTTGTACTTCAGCTTTGTGCTAATTAAAATCCAATCTCATCTATCGTTTCTTTGTCTTGACAGGATGTTTGGCTTTGTGGCAAAAGGTGTAGAGGCGGGCATGGAGAACGTATGCCACGTCTTTGCAGAGTATGACCCCCTCCAGCCTTGCAACAAAGTCATCGAGGTTATTCAGGCTGCCATAGCCAAACCATAGACACACAAGGACCGAGAAAACCTGATTCAGTCAGGGGTCTTAAGGCCCTACCTACACTGTCTGTCTCATACTGTACTTTTCTGAAGCAACCTGTCCAATATGGTGGTCATCGTAAGTGTCACTACAACGAGTTATGGTGTCTGCTGGATTACAATGCCAGTAAAATCTCAATTAGACGTTTATAGGACTACCCAGACTCCCATGGTGAGATGGTAAAAGTCATATTGAAAAGACAGGTGTAACTAACATATGTGAAGATATGCAAGACTGAACAGCTATCAAGTAAGTACATAACAGATAAGGGAACCAGCAACATGTAAACAAATGGAATGCTACCCCTGTTAAGTGTCTAGCCAGTTTTTAAGGGAACAGTTCACCCAAAAATGAAAAT
The DNA here is from genome assembly GCA_037974645.1 of Hollardia meadi. NCBI lineage: Eukaryota > Metazoa > Chordata > Actinopteri > Tetraodontiformes > Triacanthodidae > Hollardia > Hollardia meadi. Next base: position 13,427 of record JBBPCS010025809.1, read on the forward strand.
TCAGTCATTATCTACTCAATAGAAAAAAATTTAAAATGGCTCCATACAGCCCGTCCCGCGCACTCCAAGTCTCCAGAAGCACCGAGATCCCAAATCGATTTGAAAAGATGCTACAAATCTTCATCATGGGGGTGCGCGATAACACTTTTAGCTCATCAGCTACAGCTGAACTGTTCCCTTTAAAAACAAACTCAATACTGATGTAACACTTAACAGATGAAGTTCCCAAAAAAATTTTTTTTTTTTTGTATAAAATGTTAGAAACTTGTACCTTATGTGTTGGGTAGCACATGGTAAAGGAGTTGATTTGTCTTATTTCTTAACATGGAATGATTTTAATGTAACGCACTGGCTGATGCTATAAAACATAGCCATGAGGGATTTTGAAGGGTCTGTTAATAGGCTTGAAATAAAACTGACATACTGTCACGTCCTTTTCATTTCAAAGCAGAAACTTGGCAGATGACTTGGTTGTATATATGTCAGAATGTATTTATTATGCTGCACAGTAAACAATTTCTTCTCTGTATATTCATTGTATTATTTTTTTAATTATGATGAAAAATAAACTATTGAAAGCTATTGACCTCGTGTGTGTGCGTGCCTGCAAATATTTGTTTGTTTTGTTGAGAGAGAGACAGCGTGTGGTTAAGTGTGAAAAACAGAGAGAGCGAGCTTTATCTTTACCTCACCATCAAAGCCTATCTATAAACATAAAGAATGGCATTGTGGTTAATGGCTTTGTGTCTTCTAGTAAATCAAACTTATAAAAAAGATTATGATAGTAAACATTTGACAGGAGACACAACAGACTGCACATAATTCTTTATTTTAAATGATATTAAATTGTTAGATAAAAGCACAACACTTCACTTTGAAGTTACAGAGCTCCTGAAATGAAGAGTGTGCTTCATGAAGCAAAGCAAAATCAAGCACAGAACTGCATAGATAATATCTTTAAATATCCTCAACATATCCTGAAGCACCCGAATGCAATGCACAATGGTCCTTTTCGTATTTGTATTATCTTTGGTGCCAAACTCTAACCTTAGCACAAAAACTTTTAACTTAAAATGTAACAGATAGCTGTGCTACACAAACCCGAGTTGAGCATTCAAGATACACTGCAGTGTTAACTATTTACAAATACTGCCCTCCTCTGGTTCAGACAGGGAACCTGAAATCTCTGAGACACATGGTGAGTATTAAGAGCCTCACTGCTGAGATCACAGTGAGCAGTTTTTTGGGGATAATAATGCATCATAAAATGAGTCGCAAGATATTTTTTTCTCCACACAGAGAATGTACTGCAATGACAAAAGACCTTCAGTGTTCTTCTAAGTGCTGTATGTGTCCGCAGTGCAAGCATTTTAAGGACTGTACAGAATTGATTTGGGTGGGATGGAGGGCTGAACACTATCGCAACACCCGCCCCACAAAATGTTACATAATATAACACGATTGGAATTGTTACAATTCAATTTGCCATTAATAACTAAAAGTGCGGAGGGAATTTAAGAGTGCTCCAATTTAAATCCTAATATGTTAATGGAATAGTCATTTTCACATAGCGAAAAATATGGCAAACATAAAAAAAATCACCTGAATATTCAGTATATATCCAGTGTAGTAAAGCTGTCACTTCACATGACACATTTCTTTTTTGACACTACTTTACTGCTGCTTTCTATTAAGATGTGCAAAGTGAAGGTGGGAACTGCCATTAAAACTGACAAATGAAGAGCTACGTGGAGAGATAACATTCAATTACTTACAATCAATTACAACAACCTCATAATCGACCCTATTTTCTGAACCCCCCCCCTCCACCTAATGATTTTCGTACAGCATCTTAAAGAAAAAAACACAAAACAAATCCACTCTTAGGAAATTCATAGCAGCTCATAGTGACCTGTGACTCCACCTGTCCATGTATCTCCATCTATCTGTTCACTCAGCCTCCTGTACCAAGTGTTAATTAAAGGCTGTAGTTAAGCAGAGTCATGTGATCGATATAATCTCTATTTGTCCAGTGACCTCATAATGAAATAATGACAGTGTTAAGAGACACTTTTCCTTCGTCGCGATGTAGAAGAACGATGGCAACGTATTAAATTGTTATCCTCTCTAATGCAGGTCTGTTATATTGATGTGGTTTTTTTCTGGCACTATAAAAATGGCCCCATTTGGATCAGCACAAAAGCCTGATGGATAATTCTCATCCTGCCAGAGTCGAGGTTTGATGAGAGCAATCCCAGTTTCACTCAACACAGATGTGCCGCCGCACAGTTCAATGAATGTTGTAATTTGAAATTCATTTTAAGCGTGATGGTAATATCCGAAACTCAATCACACAGATGTTATTTCTGTAACTTTGGCATCACCGGTGTGACCACAAACGGCTTCAAACCAGTGCTGACTCAGTTACTGTGTGATAGTTGGGATGCTGCGAGACCTCTTCATGATGAGACACACCTCCACGTCGGGGAGGCTGTCCTGTTTAGTCTGGGCACACCCCTCGTCTGCTGCAGCCATGTGTAGGTCGAAGCGCAGCGACACCGACTTCTTCCGCAGCTTGGGATTCCCTCTGAAGAAGGAGCCTTCCCACTGCTTTATCACCTTGTCAATCTTCTCCGTCCTGAAAGGAAAGAGGTGGGAAGTCAAGCTGATAAAAGACGATCATGATGCACGATGAATGTCACATGACATAATGCATGATTCAGTTTATTTGGACAATGCATGGACACTATAAAAGATGTTTTTTATGTTTAGGTTTCTATTCTGTCTTCTGTTTAAATTTAAATTTTGAAAATGTATACAGTATGTGGTGTTCAGCACTGATTTGTCTGTCCTTTGAATGTGGATCCAACTGCCTGAGGTGTATTTATTTATTTATAGTATTACTATGTGTCATGTAATCCCATGTGGGATGGGTTATTTCAATGGTAGTGTATGACAAAAAAAGAAAAAAATGTCATTCAGTCATTTATGCATGATGCACCTGGTTGCATAGTGACACCAGGGGGCAGCAAAGGAGAACACTCTAATTGCCTCAGATGTAACCTGGTATAAGAGCGATGTAACAGAATGAGCCCCTACTGTGAAGTAAAATGCAACGAATGGCATCCTCAGTGAGGATGGGTACCTGGGAACTTTACAGTATAAACTAAACTAAATGATGCAAGTCTCTATCTCTCAACAGGCCAGCGGCGTATATGCAGATGTGTCACTACATAAACAAGGTAACCTCAAAGAATGTTACATGACCGTGGCTACAGATAGGGAAGGTTTGAGCACCAGTGCCTCATATTTGTTGGGCCACTAAGGTGTACACTAAATATACCAAAACAAAACATTTGCCATACTTAACATAACACTGGCCTATGTCATCACCTTATAAAGCTGATATGTTGAGCTTGTTAGCAAACAGCTGCCTATTTACATATCCAGCAAACACAGAGCAACATCAATATGCAATTGGAGTTGTGTTTCTTACCACCCGATATGAACCTGATATCAAGTACTTTTAACAAGATAATGCTTCCTGTCAGTGACAGAAATCATTCCGGAAGCATTCAATGAATATTTAAGTTAGATCAATTAAGCTGGCTAGCCAACAAGGTCCATCAAGTGACAGAGTGACTCATACTGTCTACTGATCTACTGTGTAGCTCGCTGTTGACATTATGCATGCATGTGTGTGTGTGTGTGTGTGTGTGTGTGCGCGCGCGCGTGGCTTGGTAACACCTGAAGCACAAACAAAGACATTCTCCCATGTCTCGTCCAACAATAATAGGTGCCACTCCCTGAAGACTCCACACCACGCACCTATCTCCACATCAAACACAAACCATTAAAGGAGGAGAATTCCCATGCAGCGCTGTGATGAAGCACTCATGGGAACCTGCGCAGCCAACTCAACGTTTTATGCCTCGGAACTTGTTTGACGTGTAAAGGTTACTCCTTTCAGAGTGTGTCTGCTGCACCAGACGTCGCCGGGGTGGGGAAGACATGGAGGATTGTGTCATTAGAATCTAATGAGTCATTAAAAACAAAGTCAACATCTGAGAGGTGTGAAGGCATCAGGAGATTAGGCAGGCAATTAACTATATTGTTGTGTAGTAAAAAAGGAATTAATCTAGGATAATGTAGAACAGCTCTAAAGTGATGCTGTTAGTGCTTGCTATTAGAGAATGCCGACATTTCAGACTGAGCCAAAGGTGTTGACGACAGGTCAATGGGGGGCAAAAACATCAATACTTACTCGATGGTGCCGTGACCCTCTGCCCTCTCTCGCACCACATTGCCCTGAAGAATCTCCTGAGTCTTCACAGTGGAGATTGGCAAGTCTTTATCTTGCTCTGGCTCTGTGAGAAGACATTAATGACTAATCATGACAAGATACGACTGTGGTAAGAGTGTGTGTGTGTGTGTGTGTGTGTGTGTGTGTGTGTTACCTGTGAGTATCACAAGGCTTTGTTGTCTACGCAGAATGCCTTTCTTTAGCTCACTACTGTCTGTTGGCAGGAGTGAAGGTGTTTCAGGCAGGGGTTCAGACTTGGGTTCATCCGGAGTAACAGCAGGGTCGCTGAAGCCGTTCTCTAGCCTGATCTCCTTCGGCTCCTCCACGAAAGACCTCCAGGGCCGCAGACCCACTGGTTGCCCATTACGACCCATGTACCTGGCGGGCGGGAGGGCAGCGTACAGAGTAATGACAAGCATGTGGCATGTGGATTGTATGCGTGCATGTGTCTTGGATGAAGCAACAGTTGGACATTCAACCAAAAATATGTCTATATGAAAGCTATAAACAGGAGTTAGCATAGTTTAGCATGAAGACAGGAAATGGAAAACAGCTAGCCTGGCCCTGTTTTAAGGTAAAAAAAAAAAAGGATCTAATTAACACACGTTTCACGCTAAGCTAACCGCCTGCTGACTGCAGCTTCGTATTTAATGCACAAATACGAGAGTGGTATTGATCTTACTTTTCCTCTGATGGCACCATGTGGATGACATTTGTGGTTTTTAGTGAAATGCCACGAAATTTGGTTCATTGAAAATTTTTTCCAATACTTTTCTTTATAACCAAATTGTCTTATCTAAAACAGTTTTATCTAACATTTTTAGATGCCAACGATAGTCTTCATATAACTTTAATGAACAAATATGAACTCTCTTACGCAGCCTGAACAAGCCTTTGATTTACCTTTGCCTATGTACCTTTCATTTGATTAATTTGCAGACATATTAGTCTGGTTTCATGTGTGCATAGATGCACTTAGTCACCGTCGTTCTCAAATACGAAAAATCTAAATTTGAGACAGCATAACTTGTCTCTGATAGCATAAATCACATCAGTCAAAGTCATATTCTGAATGAAAAGCGTCTGTAAGCTAAAGGAATGAGGAACGCACTCACGTATCATAAAACAAAATTATGTTTACCCCTTCATCAAACTATAAAACGACAATCTCCAGGTTGTAAGGTTGACGTCAGATGTCGATCGTTGGCCCAAAACTGTGAAGATTATTAAAGGCCATGCCAAAAGAATGGAATTTTCCATAATAAAACAGCCTGACAGGGAAAAACTAGAAAGAACAGATAAAGACTTGTCGACTGTCTGGGTTAAATCATCTTGTCTGATTCAGTCACGGTTGTTACATCACATGTTGCAATTGTGGATTTTCAGTTTCTGTACACATGGATTCTACATAATCCATAACAGAATAGCAGGCTTTGACCAGACTGAAAATGCCAACACAAGAAAAGAGCTGTTTGACAGCTATATAAAAGAAACAATTATGAAATGATTTTGTTTACTTTGCCCTTAAGTGCTGAGGAAGACGTTTCTCTTAGTCATGTCATTAAACTCTGTCTGTCTGTAAAGTCTGCTCTTTAGATGCAGAATTTGTAAAAAACAAAAAAAAAAAAAAAAAAAAAAAACTCTGCCATTTTAGTTTTCCTAAATTTGTTCTGCGCTATTCCTTTTCACAGTTTTTGAAGATGAAACTGTGTCCCGGGAAAACCTTTTCACCTAAAAAGTAAAAGCTACCTTCTTGGCTGACACCGAAACCACAAAAGTCCAACTGAACCATTCCTCCCTGCTTGCTCTCATGTTTTCCATTCCTCTCTCGGCCTCTCGCCCTCACCTATCCTCTTCACGCTCCAGCAGACGTCGGTAAGTAGCGATCTCTCGCTCCAGCTTCATTTTGGTGTTGAGGAGCTGGCTGTGGCGCTGGCGCTGGGTGGCCAGCCCGCTCCTCACCTGCTGCAGCTCGCTCTCTAGCCCAGCGATCACCTGGGAAAGGTCCTGCAGCTGACTGGAGTACAGCTGCTGGGTGTTCTGTAGGGAGCTCTCCAGGCCTTGCTCCTGAACAGCAAGAGGCAAGGAGCTGTTAGGGGAACGACTACACAGGTGTCATCTGTATGTATGTAACTGTATGGGCAGGAACCCGATACTGCGGCTCTGCTGCCCGGTCGCTAGTGTGCAGACTCTGGCTCCAAATGATGTCACCATCGTAAGATGGCAGCGCTCGTATCCGGGATATTTTGGCTTCATTTTTGAACAATGGGAAGAAGTGGAGATGCGTCATCCATCTTTTTTTTTTATGTCAATAGCACAGACCCATGTTTGTGTTTGTTGAAAAAAAAAAAAAATGTGTCCATCTTTATATTAGTTTGTTATCCGAACATTTGTCATATATCACAATGAAAAACTGTTGAATGTATTGCCATCCGTATGCGGATGAATTGTAACTTTGGTGATTCTCTGACTTTTCATCTGATGCCATCATAAGATTACATTTTTATTTCTCCAATACTATGATTTATTTGGCGTATGAACAAATACGTGCAGAACTAATAAAATTCCCATCAGTCTCAGCTCTACTTCATGTTTAGTGCTAATGGGTACATGGGTATGTTAGCATGCTAACACACTAAACAATATTTTAGCATACTCATGTTAGCATTCAGCACAAAGCACCACTGTGCCTCAGTACCGTACATTTAACAGTTTTAACCGACCATACTGGTGGTTTTGCAAATTAATTACAACCCCAACTCCAAATAAGTGATATGGTAATATTTGCTGTTCAAGATTTCCTATTTGTTTCAAGTCTCTGTAAATAATTTTCATACTGTAGTAGTCAAGAAATCAATGGGAATCAATGAAGTAAAATCCTATGAAAAGCTTTGGAAAATGGTTGGCAGGAATGCAAAATATATGCAATTTGTAGTTAATGTGCTAAAACATGCAAAACCACCACTTTCCTATCCCATCATTATGGCTTTACATGGTATGTTTTGTTTACTCTATCAGTGTGATAGTTCGGTAGTTGGCTGTGGTGATATGTGCTGATGTGGGTTTTCTTACCAGGGCATGTAGAGTCTCAATCTCCACCTGCAAGGAGTGCCACTGCTTCCTGGCCTCAGCTAGCTCGGCCCGCGCCTCTCTCAGGGCAGCGCTGCCGAGGTTCACCTGCGCCCACGCCGCCTCCTCCTGGGTGACGTGACAGGGATCAGACATCGGCTTGATGAGAAGCACACACAACCATCTAACCCACGGACACACACCTTGTGGATAACAGTTCTTTCTCATTGGCACCCAGAGGAGAAGCCGCCACAGGTGGAGCTGTTGGCAGTGTGTGTTTCACTTTAGGTAAATAGACACCCAGGCCTGAGAGTACACACAGCTGAACAAGCTGTGCTGACACACTTTACAGCTGTTAGGCCTTTCACACACTCTGTCCTCACCTCCCTTCAAGTGCAGTGAAGCGGTGAAGCTGTCTGAACACAGTTATGACAATATTTTGAACGTAAAAACAAAAGGAGATGATTCAGGTTATGTAAGTTATTTTCTACTCCATTGATTCCTATTATTTGCTTCAATGCATAAAATTTAAAGATTATCTGACAGCCCGTCATTACTGTAACAATGGCCAACAAGATTCCTTATCTTAGATAAAGTTGAGCGTCAAACGCAAGCTATTATTCCATCTGTCATCTCAGGCAGTGATGGAAGAGGTAGTTAGTAATGAAACTTGCCAATTAAAAGTAACAATATCACAATATAAAGTACTCTGCTAAAAGTGAAAAAAAAGTTAAATTTTACTTTTGTAAAAGTATAGAAATATTAAGCAGCATTTTACTGTTGTAGATTGTGTCGTGGAGCTCATTAAACTGTTGGGTGGTTTAGTCAATAACAATACATAACTTCATATTTTTGATGACATGTTTAACATGTACAATTTTAATCTGCAAAGTAACTTAACTACAGCTGTCACATAAATCTAGTGGAGTAAAAAGTACAATATTTCTCTCAGCAATATACTGAAGTACAAGTGTAAAGTAGCATCAAATGGAAATACTCAAGTACAGCACTGGTGTAATTGTACTTAGTTACTTTTCACAACTGATCTTCTGTCACTGGTCTGTACATCTCTACATATTGTTACAGGTTTCTGTTATAAACCATTAGAGAGATTCTAACTTAAAGGTACTCTGTCAAGTTTTTGACCTCTGGTGGCGCTATGGGCCAATGTTTTTATGACTGGATCGTGGAATGCATTCAACTCATTCAAGACCTCTTTAAGATACACCAAATCTAAACATTACTTTTGTTTGTTTATACAAAAAAACTCCACAGGGCACCTTTAACCTTAAGAAGTCTCTGAAATTGGTGATAAATATTATGTAGTCGTAGTTTTTGTGCCTATGTTGAAGTAATCAATGCAACCAGCAAGCACAGGTTTTTGCTGTATAATATAACAATATCATATCCAGCTGGCTTCATGTTAACCCTCTGGAGTCTAAGGGCATTTTCTCTATTTTTTTAAATATTGTTTTTAAATTTGCCTTTATAAGGAACTTGCATATAACATGATACCCAAGTGTTTCATATCAAAATTTACAGCACAATCTCAGTTTTGTGTATACTGAGGCTAAATTTGTTCTAGAGCAATGTTCAAAGAGATAATTTGGCCCAAAAGCTTAAAAATTGAATTCCGATTTTGGAAGATTTTTATATTTCTTCTGAAAACATGCCTTTACCAGGGCACACCACAATGTTTTTACCTTTTTTCCCCCTCAAAAAGACATTATTGTAAAGTTGAATATCACCCATGGTAATTGTGGACATCATCCAGGCTTTTGATAAAGATAAAACCTGCTCCATTTTAGCACTGTGGCAGCTCGCAGCCTTTGGCAAAGGCACTTTATTGTTGCTCTCAGACGAAAGTCATTGTGCTGTGGCACAGGAACACTGGGATAATAAAAGGCACCCAGACTGTGCTTTTTCCTATAATAACTAAAAACTTAAAATAATGTCAAAAAAATAACAGTAGGACAGCTTCTACTTCACAATACCTGAATAAATCACCATCACTATTTAAAAAATAAAAATCTGCAAGATAGATAAGAGTGCTCAGGCTGAAATGTGGCTCATAAATATTTACTGAAGACCGGGGATCATTCATTCAGAGCAGTAACTCATATGTTATCATATGTTTTAGCTCTCTACTGCAATAGTGTGCAACAGTAAAAAGTGCAAGGAGACAATCACACAAAACCATGCACAAACCTGCAAAAAGGCAAACACAGACAAACACATACACAAAAAAAAGGAGTGGGAAGGATAGTGAGTCTTAAACCTACACCACGCTCAACGCTAACTCACACTCAGCCAGTCCAGCTGAGGACAAACATCAGTCTGCCTTTGTAATGGGACGGCCCAGAGTTGGACTTGAGGGTGTGTCTGGCTGGCAGTGGGCCAGGACATCGTGACAGAGGCATAAAAAAAGGCGAGTGAAGATGCAGGAGTGTGTGCGTACCTCACTGACAGCTCCTCCGTTTGCTCTGGATGCTGCTGCTGCTCCAGAGTGGATAGGCTCCACCAACCCGGGGAGCAGATTTGACGCGGTGCCCAGGCCGACGTGTCTCTCTCCTGGGCCGGGAAGTCTGCTCTGATCGCACTGCGCTCTGATTCGGTCGAGGAGCTGGGTGAGCTCCATCCCTGTGCCATCCTCCTCCTCCTCCCGTCCTACTGCTGCTGCTGCTGTGACTAACAGAGCATCGCAGGAACCGGCCCGTTGCAGCTGTAGAGCCTGGGCTGCCTGCAGACAGCCAACCAGAGGGAGCCAGAGGGGGAGGGAGGGGGAGAGAGACAGAGACGGGCAGAGAAAGGCGAGAAGAGAGTGAATGATGTAAAGAGTGAGAATTACAAGACAAAGAGAGAGATGGAACTGATTTTAGAGTGAATAGATGAAGGAATGCAGAAGAAGAGTGCAGGAGTGTGTGTGTGTGTGTGTGTGTGTGTGTGTGTGTGTGTGTGTGTGTGTGTGTGTGTGTGTGTGTGTGTGT
>JBBPCS010025819.1:0-23775 GCA_037974645.1 Hollardia meadi
CATGGGTTGTTACCGACATCTGGTGAAAATGTCATGTCAATAGCACCTTTAGAAATATATTTACTGAGAAAAATGGTGATGTGTTCAATACTTATTTTACCCGCTGTGTATATATATACAGAGCCATTCCGCCAAATATAACTTAATTCAAATGGGAATCTAAGTTTCTTTGACTATTGTGGTCCTGACAGAACTGTATTTTACCTTCTCCAGCCTTCTCCATGGAGCTTCCTCCATGTGAACTCTGGCCCGCAGGACATGGTTGAAAGAGGTCAGGAAATGATGACAGATGTCCAGGGAAAACTGCTCAATGGTCTTTACCTGAACAAATGTGTAGAATATAAAAAGCAGAGTTACAAGCAGTGAGTAAAAATATCTTTTTAAAAAAGAGACAACAGTAACAGTGTTATCTAACAGATAAATGGCACCATAAGGCAAGTGCAGACTTAAACAAACATTAACAGGCTCTGTTTACTCTTGATTTTATTTGATCAGTGTGTGTTTGAGCTGTGGTTGTGGGAGGTTAAAGAATATATACCATATTAGAGGACGTCGTGGTCTATATTTTGTAGTTGCGCTCTTTATCTTACCCCCTTGAGCTTGGCCAGGGCATGGACGGTGTTCTTGATGGTGTCAGTGGGGATTATGTCCGAGTTGTCTCCATTTAGATAATCCTTGCGTGATTTAAGTGTGAGCTGCACGTCAGCTTTCAGCTCGATGATGTAGTGGTGGCTCCCCTGTCTCCGGATGACCAGCACCTTCACTGTGTTTTTGCCATAGCCTGTTCGCACAAACTCCACATTCTGTGCACACAATGGACACATTACTACAGTACATGTTGTAGTGATGTAAAGAGGTGTTTTCGTGCCATAACTGTATATGTTGCTGGTATTTTCAACTGTGCATTACCTTCATTTGATGAGCATACTGTTTTGCATTCTCTTTTACTTCTTTTCTATGAAGTTTGTTCTTTGGTTAATTTGTAATCACCATGTGTGCATGAGTCCTGGGATATTTGTACACAATTTATCATTATTTAGGGTAAGCACATGACAGCGTATTATGGCCATTACTTTAAAAAAAAATTCTGAGGAAAAATTTCTGAGATTAAAGTCCTAAATTTACGAGAACAACACTTGGATGTTATTTACGAGAAAAAAACTCAAACATTTTCTGAGATTATAAAGTCATGAATTTGTTAGAAAAAGAAAAAATCTCTGAATTTCTTAGTTTTCTCTTGCATATTTAAGACTGTATAAACTCAGAGAATATTCAACTTTGTATCTCAGAAATTTGCAACTTTAATGTCACAAAATCTGTGTTTATTTTTTCTCAGAATAGTATTTTTGTACCTAATGTGCCATTGTTTTTAGTCTCTAACCTTCACAGATCAATCTAAAATCTTTAACTGTTAGACTTAGCTGATTTTCCTGTGAGTTAGTTTCATGTACTTTAAATTTGATTTAATGGCCACCTAACTGGCACCTTACTGGCTGCTTGAGCACAATTATTTTCTACATTCCAACATTCCTGTAAGATGTGAAACTGAAAGAGACATACACTGGCTTGTTCGGCAGACTATGGCTGCCCCCACATTCATTCAGCCCAAAAAATTAGATAAACTCCAGTGCTGAATCATTTAAATTATCCTCTAAATCTTGCTCTGTGTTTTAGAACTTTTATTTTTGCTATGTATAACATAATAATTGGTTACCTGATCTGAAGCAGTGGACATCTTCTCCTTTTTTCCTACTGTACCCGCTGTCTGTTTGTCCTCAGTCCCTGTGCCGTCCCCAGCACAGAGTGGCTGGATTTTGTGGGCGAGGTTGTGCTACCTTTGCACTTCGCTTGAAGTTATGTTATGTGAGGTTAATTTCAACCTGTTTTTCAAGTCCAGTGTGCATAGTTACACTTACACAAGATCATAGATAAAACCCAAACTCTAACAACAAATGTCTTTTCTGTGTCAGACCTGCTTGTTGTTCTAGCACTGAACTCTCAACTATGTAGTGTGGAAAACTTTTGCCAGTCAGTCAGGTTACATTTTGACATTGAATAGCTGAGATGTCCTTCACGAACATGAATTCTTATTGCACTGAATAAGTGCGCTCATGAGCAAATTTTACAAAGAGTTTTTATTCAGTAAACAGACATAATAGTAACACTACTAGTAAAGGGCCTTTTGTAAAGGCTTTATAAAAATAAAAATGCTTTTATTATATCTTATTATTATTATTATTATCATTATTATTTGGAAGTTTACATTCTATTATTTTAACACAGACTCTCTTTTGCCTCTCTGTGCTTTGTTTTAACAGTGTATGTGTAAATGTTGTTTAAATACTCATGGGTTCGTCATGAAATAAGCCATTAAATCTGAAGCTATAAGTGTCAGTAATGATTTTGTAAATGAGGAGGATAAATACCATCAACAAGATTTTTCGCAATCTGGCAACCCATGAAGTTCTTCTTTTTAATGGCTGATTTATAAAATAATAGTAATTGATTTATTAACCATTAATACACCAGTTTGTTTCAACTGATTATCACTCAAAGTATAAATGGTGCCTGAAATCAGTTCCAGCTAATAATAGTCTAAATTTTGACTGAATTAATTATGAATAATAGGCCAGAAAGACCATCCACTGATACATGTGTGTACCAAGAATGATAAATATATCTATTTTAACTCTCTACAATTAATTTCCCCTTGCGACTAAAAAATGTAATTAGTATGAAATGAATACATTAATGAATGAATCCCAAAAACTAGGCTATATCAAATGTTTGGTATTTGCTAAATAACTTCACTAAATGTAATGACAGAATGCAAAAAACAAGAAACAAGCATTAGAAAAACTTGAACACAAGAAGCTTCAACACTAAATAAAATAAATATTCAGAGACGTGAACATTAGGCGGCCAGAGAGTTGTTACCTCCGGAGTTGGCGAAGATTGGATACTTATACTGCAGTTTGAATGGTACAGGTGTGGAGCTCGGTGCCAGGAAGAGTGGAAGCCGCACACACTACATACATACTCACAGGCAAGAAGGAGGCACAGACAAATAACGAAATGGCACAACGTCTCAAATCTGGTGTCTCATTTAATCAATAAGGCCCAATCAAATGCCGCAAAGCTGAATCTAATTTTTTCATTTCACTGCTTTTCTTCAGGGTGACGCTTTTGACCTGATGGTTTCCAGTTCAGTGACCAGCAGCCCCATTGCTAATAAAAGGTGACTGCGGTTGTACTGAGAACCAGGTGCAACACTTTGAATGTGAGGAACGGTGCTGAAAAGGACAAAGACTTTCACTGGATAGGTGAAGGTTCATTATGTAGACACACAGATTATGAGCCAGTGAAAGCATCCAAACATTTAATCTAAAATTGCCCCCATAAGGTCTCGCAGTTCCATCAGTATTCCCCTGCCATGTGACCACATCTCATGACTTCCATTTTTGCATGTCAGGCAGCTGTGTTCACTTTCAATGTTACTCAATCATGAAGCACACAACCTAACAAAAGATTTCAAGTTCCCCTTTTTGCTCTCTGTTGTGTTCAGTTCACTGGAGGAGTCATTCAGGATGGCCTCAAGCTTTAGTTTATACTTACAGATTGTTGTCATGTTTTTGTGTTGCACAGTGTATAGCACTGACATTTCCTGTAGAAATGAAGCTGGTGAGCCTGTTGATTGGTGAGTTGATTTGATACATTATAGTAAGTAGAAGCTTGTAGTTATGACGCTTGTGTCTTTTGCAGAGAAAGCTGATAGACCGTACTATGTTTTAATTAATTTGGAAATGAACTAAATATAAAATCTCCCTCTTTTCACTGCAGGTTTATCATCTACAAACTGCCTAGGTATAAGATTGGCAAGGTCGGCAGTGGGGTGGATTACATGTACTTGGACTCCTCAGTAGGGAGCTGGCAAATGAGTAAATTCATGGTTAACACCAGTCAAGGAGCCATAGGGAGCACCCTGAACCAGCTTTACATGGGAAAGGCCTACAAGGTGAGATCATGTCCCTGCTCTTAAAGTGGGTTCCATAAACTGATTCCTGTGTATAAGATAGAGCCCTTTAATGAGACTTAACAGAGCTGATGCTGGTGCCAGTTTGCTGAATAGACACTCCCCAGCCCGAAGTAAATATCGCAGTCTGTTCTTATGCCATTTAGTTTCTATTGCATGCAGCTGCACATTGTTCTGGGTCAGGAGGTCAATCTCTGTGGGGCATCAGGAAAGTAAAAAAAAAGAGATTACCTTTGAAACAGCAGTAATTATACATTTTGGAAAATATGCTCACTCAGTTTAACTGCTAACTATGGGACAGAATATGCTCTGTGTTGATTTGACCCAAGTGCTGTTTTTTTTTTTTAACGATTTAAGCAAGAAAGAAAGAGGCCAATGTAAATGTGCATTTAATGACATTTTGGCAAAATGAGTTACCAAGTTCTTCTTGTATAAAAAACCTAAAACTCAATATTTTTACAGACTATCCACCTTATTCTCAGGGGTGCTATGGTAGAAATGATTATGAATGTAACTTCTGGTGTGATAGCGGAAGTAGGGGTAAACTTGTTAGTCCCAGTGACTAATCATGGTGACGACAGCGGTCCTTTCTAAAGTAATACACCTTCAATTTAGCAACGTATTTAACAGATATTTAACCGAAGTAACATTTATCTTTTAAAGTGTCCTTGTGGAGCTCTGGCACTCGTTGCGCTGTTCGCGGTTGTACTAACAGCCAGACTAAGCTAAGCCAAATTTGTGGCTTCAACAACAGTGTTTTGAACATGCACCCGAAACAAAAAGAGATTGTTCCTGTGACCAACAGTACGGTTTCCATCGCCTACATACAGACAAGGAATCCAAAATAATGTGGCTGAAAAATCGAAACCTCAAGAGACCCAAAACGCCGTATGAGTGCTCATTTCATTTGGTCGACAAAAAGGCAACACAGGAAACCCCACATCCAAATTTATGGTTGGGCTACGTCTAACTGTCATTACAAAACGCATTGAAAAAAGTGAATAAAACTACCAGAACATTTTACTTTCCACAATATTGCAGCTGCAAGATCACCCTGCCCTGCAACACATGAGCACCGAGACGTTTGTATTTCACCTGATGTTGAAACTAAAACCCAGACCCACTGATGTTGGACTTTGGGGCTCTGACCAGGTTCTATGTCTGCTTTAAGGTAGAGAAGGTTGTGTCCCAGCTCCTTTAAAAAATGTGACCAACCTTATTACTG
This sequence comes from Hollardia meadi, assembly GCA_037974645.1. Lineage (NCBI taxonomy): Eukaryota > Metazoa > Chordata > Actinopteri > Tetraodontiformes > Triacanthodidae > Hollardia > Hollardia meadi. The sequence continues at coordinate 5,259 of JBBPCS010025819.1, forward strand.
TGGAAGTAACTTTACTGATACGCCTCAGAGCTTTTTATCGCATCACTGTTTGTAGCAACAGAGTCAATAAAGTAGCTAAATATACTAGTGTACGTTATCTGAGGCCACTTCTTCAGGTCGTCCTCCAATCCTTTCATGTCAGAGGGCAGTAAGTATGATCACAATATCTCGTTTGAGGTGTAAAGGGATATTCCCACATGTTTTAGTGACAGGACGAGCCAGAGGTCGCACCCAATTCACGCAAAGTATCATGGAGGCTAGCAATAAGGCTGATAGAACAGTTTTAGAACATTTTTTATGGCCCAAAAACACATTAAAGTACGGCTAAACAATCAGCTTTCTCCAGAAAGTTGCATAGTGTTGCTTTAAGTTTTTCCAAATCATTACAAAATGTCCCATCGCAAGCACACCCACCCGATACCCACCACTCATTATTTAATGTGTTATATTTTTTCTTTAACCTGACCAGTGTAGCAATGACGCATTGTGGTTTTCAGGGGAATTGTGCCAAACTATTTCTTGGCCAGGACCAGTCTTGTCATTGCAATGAGTTCGCCAGGTAACCAGTGCAGACTGGTAACAGGATTTTGTAATTTTGGTTTGGAGACAGGTTAGCTGTCTCTCCCTGTTTTTTTTTTCCCAGTCTTGGGATGGCTAACCGTCTGCTGGCTGTAGGCTTATATTTACTTGACAAATATGAGACTTTGATGCAGTCATGTATCTCTCAGCAAAAAAACAAATAAGAGTGTTTGCCAAAACTACTCTTTTGACCAATTATCAGGGGCTGCATCCCACATAAAATAATTGAAGTGTACTTCTCCTTATAGTGTATGTATAAAACAAGTATTTCCCTCAGTCTAACAGTACAGTCTACGCACTCTACAATGATGCACCGCCGATTCTGGATTACATCCAAGGATATGGACACACCAAAGGTAGCATGAAAATTCAGCTTTCTTTTAACTAGTTTAGAGAATTTTGCTTTGACTTCAGTATGATGAATTGTGATCGTGGCTGTATGAAAATGTTGACTCCTGACACTCCTGAATATTATACGCTTCACAACAGAAAATATCACTATATTGGACAGTAAACTGCATTATCACATAACATGCTGTACTGTGTGTGTAGTCACATGTGTGTTTAGATGGGAAAATATTTTTTTGCATCCTATGTGTTGGTACTATTCAGAGTCTTTTTAAGATTTTGCAAAAAAAAGAACAGATCAATGTGGTTTTGCTGCCAGGGGAAAGACATGGGCAAAGAGCATACGTCTGATAACTGCTGTTGACTTTGGATTATTAACCACCCAAACACGACTTTGATGAAAATGCCTGAAAGCATGCATTCTGGTTTACACACATATGTAAGTCAGTGAGTGTTGTTTGTGTGTTTCCTGCAGGGGTACTGCTCTTTGACCGCTCTCAAGGTTTCTGGCTGTCGCACAGTGTTCCCCATTTCCCCTCGTTCCCTGAGAGAGGCTACCTTTACCCCTCCTCTGGCAAAGTCAACGGCCAGACTGCTCTCTGTGTGACCTACCAGTATGAGCAATTCCTGCGTATAGGTGAGTGACCACTCATGAGGCAACAGGGCTTGACTTATTCCATCTCTGTAAACATTCTGGATGTTAACCTACAAAATTCTCTATTAGCTAAAACCATGAAAGTATTTGCACTGTTATCTGGCCTTATTTAAGGCAATCAGTGCCTTCAGGACACAAGGACATGACTCCAAACATACACTAAGCTGCAGTGTTTGTCCAGTGATAAAGGTCTACTCTCATGTAATAATAATCCCTCAATATTTCTACTCATTTATCGTGATCCAATATGCAACGTGTACAAGTGTAATGTTGAAATTTGAGGCAGATACACTTAAATTGGACAATAAAGGAGCAGGCATCCTGTGTCCAGCAGTTAAACTTTGGAAAAGAAAACAATATTTTCTAGTTCTCAGATTCCTGATTTTTGAGGGAGAAGCAGTAACTGTAGTTTTAGGATTTTTCAACAATGTAAATTACTAATGTAAAATAAACAGACACAAATCAATATTCAGAGTAATTTCATTTGTCATAAAACCTGTCAGACATTTCCAGAGTTGTAATATTTTAAAGCAGACATTGTAGCAATGCTTTTGACAAAACGTTGTTCATAGTGTTTCTGCGCTGATTACAAAATTCACATTCACAAAACACAGTTTTGACAGCTGCTGCCATTTCTTTTGTATCGATAGCCCGTAGTGACATTAATCAATATCTTTAAGTTCTAGGAATACTGTCATCTTTATTCCATCTTTGCAGCGTCCTTTAGTGCACCCTTTCGTGTCCTAACATTCATTATCTTATTTCTCTCTTCTTTATGATGCACTGTCCTCCCTCTCCAGCAAAGCAGATGGCATATCTTTACCCACGTTTCTATAACTGCTCTGTACCTGCTACATTCTTGGCTGACCTGCCACAGTTGGCCCAGTTATGTGAGGGCACCAAACCACCACTGGCTTCAGATAAGAGAGTGGAGCAGCTTTTCTCCATGCGAGGGGACAAATTTGTCAGTTTTGTCAAATCTGCAGAATTTGTGGATGGTAAGACATTCATTATGTACTGCTGTTCATTTATATTTCACTATTTAGACATTTAGTTGCTCCTTTGCTACTGCACAAAATTAATGTTTTGCAATCGAATACATTTTTGGATCTTTTTGGGACACGATGGAGTTACACAACCACTCTTGGCACTTGAGCAGACAATCTTTATCTTCTACTTTCTTGTTTACCACAGCCACTCATTATCAGGTTCAGACTCACTATCATCTCAGAGCAGGCCAGTGAAGAGTATAAACCCCACTCGAGGCCCTCATAAGCACTCATGTCTTTGGTTTGTGACCCCCTACACCGAGACTATGTCTACTTTTGACCGTTATCACATTTAATGTCCTTGGTCTGGACAATTGTGCACACTGATCTTTCAATCTTAGATTGTTTAATTTGTAGGATTTTTAGAGGCCCCTGTTTTTTTCTGTAAAATACAAGAAAACTGCTCAAAACTAATATGTCAACATTATGAGCCCTTAGCATGAAGTTTTATTTGTGCTGTAAAGCATTTAGAAGATTGCCAAGACAAGAAACATAATCAAAATAAAATTGTTGGAACATTATTTAAAGGATTTAAGCAATTCTAGTGTATTTTAATAACCAAGTAATCTTAGCTACACTTATTTGTGCTTTTTTAACGTCACTAACCTAACCCCCTCACTGGCATTCACTCAGACATCTACACGGGTTGGGTGGCTCAGGTTCTGGATGCAGACTTGTTGGTGGAGACCTGGCAGAGACAAGGTCACGAGCTGCCCTCCAACTGCTCCCTGCCCAAACATGCCATGAACATCAAGAGGATCCAACTTCCCGGATCAGTCCTGTTCCAGTCCCACTACGACCACTCAAAGTGGTGCGTGTCATGGGCCTATGAGGACCAGGTAACCTGCCTGGGGGATCTGAACAGGGAAAGGGCCCAAATGTGGCGTGGTGGAGGGCTGGTCTGCACCTTTAACCCCTTGATTTACAAGGCCTTCAGACGGGTGGTGGACAAGTACATTGGCTGTTGAATGAGAGGGAAACAGGAATATTAGGGGAATATTAGGACTGGATTGGTCTGGCACAGCATTTTTTTGAAACTGTTTCAAATTAATGTGACTAAATGTGGAGGAAAATCCTGCAAGGGTTGAAGCAGCTGGCATGTAAGTAGCATCAAATAGAATCAAATTAGTAAGTAGTTTTGTAGTAATCTATGTGATTAGTTATCAAAATGTATATAAGTAAAAACTACATTTTGGCTTTAGTTGGGAATCTGTATAAGTCTGGGATGTACTTTTTCTAGTAGTTTTCCTCCATGAAAGTAGTAGAATCACTGTAAAACCTGGCAAGTTTTATACACTTGTCTGGCAATATTTTAATAACATAACATAACATTTGTAATTAATAGGTCAATTATATGACTTACCTTCCTGTGTTCCAGTAGATATTTAAATGCTGACATATACATAAGGATGATAGTTCAAGCCTTTGATAATACACCGACTGGAAGAATATATGGTTTTATTTCACCAGATGTGTGAATTTATTTTGTATGAGTAACAGTACACAGGCCACATGATGTGAGACTGTTTTAGTGTGATCACTGTCTCACATTTATGCAAAAATATCAGTCATTTCCATCTGATAAGAATGTTTTTGTTCTTCTTTTTAAAAAAATGTTTTTTGAGGAACTGCAAATCTAAATTAAATACTTCTGTTTATAAACTTTAAAAGATCAAGGACAGTAGTGGCCTAAGGGAAAGTGAAAGAGTCCTTTAACCCCCAACTTGTACTGGTGTATTGTACTGGTGTGAGTGAGTATGAGTGTGAGCAGGGTGTTTCTAAAAAAAAAAGAAGAAAAAGCTGTTCACTCAATAAAACTTTTGAGAATGAAAGACACTGACTCTGTCAACATCCAGTCTGTATCTATTCAATGTTTTGTAATATATATTTTACGCAGGTGTAGACTGTGACGGCATCATCGTTATTATTTCTGGGTAGCTGTTACCTATTCAGAAGATGCAATTGATGGATAGTCTCGGTAGGCAGTAACAGTGTCACCTAGTGGTCAGACTGGGAGAAGCATACTGTAAGATCAGTATTTTTTTGAATGCATCTTTGCAGAGTGAACATACCCATACTGTTGGGTATGTTACATGTTGGAGCCAAAATTATTATTTTCCCAAAACAAGCAAATTCTGCAGCAAGATCAAATTCATTTCATGTTTCCAAAACACATCATCTTATTTTAATTCTCTAGAATCATGTGATCTAATCTTAATACCAATAAAGACTAATTTCTACACATTTCCTGAAACAAGAAAAACACTGGTAGCAACACGGAATCACAATTATAATCCAAACCACCCCTCGGCTTTTGAGGTTTATACTTTCCATCTACTGCTTCCTGGTTCAGCTCCAGTTTCATCATTTACTGTTTGACTCTGTTGTTGCCACTATGTCCCACTGTGTGGCAGCACTAGTGGTTCTCCTTCACATTCACCAACTGTTTCACACACATCGAGAATCTTATGAACTTTTAGTCCGTGAAGGTTATGTCCATTGTTTACCTGACCCATGGAGGCACCAAAGCCAGTCTTATGCAGCAGATGAATGGCAGAGTCAGATGGTTGTTGCAGTTGAAAAAGGCAGCCAGTACCATCCAAGGCAAATCAAACAACAAGCAATTGCCATCAAGATTGCCATTAAAAAATAATTGCTTTTGTACGGCTTTTAGTTGTATTACCGCCACCTTCTGAACTGGAGTGTGAATGGGAACGGGTCTTATACGTATACTAGCCTATATTCTTCTGCTAAATCCAGTCTTTTCCAAAAAGTTTAAATATAGCCCTATAGCCCACATGCCCTGAGTTCAATTGTAATAATTAGCAAGTTTAATGTGATCTTTTTCCAGCCCGTGTCATCGTGTCATTGAAAAAGTTCGCCATTTTTAAAAGTCCTGCCAAGCTTCGTGTGCACAGAATTGTGAGGATACACGTGGGCATCCATTGTAGAATTCATAGGATCCTGGACATTGGAACAGTCCTTCGGTGGCATTTGATGACAAAGAATCCTTCAAATTCAGCCTTTTGAGGATCCTTCCTTGACTTTGAGAAGCACCTAGTGTGTTTACTTGATTTTGAGGTGCCAGAGGAACTGACAGCTGATTGCCATAGTGTACCTGATCTGGAGCAGCTGGGCCCAGTGCTCCACAGGATATAAAAGTCCCAGCAAGCTCTCTCTCTCTTCCCCTCCAGCGCCAGCACCCATTTGCTTTGTTTAGCTTCTGTTTCGTTCACCTCCACATTATATCTACACATCCACACTAACACCACTGATGTTACTGACTACCACACTCCACATTTAAATATACTGTTCAACTGGTTTTCTGTGTTATAATAAATGACTTACGTTTATGGTAACTTTGCATCCTTTCCTGCTTTTGTCATGGCCTATGGGCCCGGCATATGACGTTGAAAACAGAAAACACACACAATACAAATCACAAATACATTTATTTTGTTACTTGAATAACAAACTTGAATAAGCTTTATTGGCATTGTTTAACTGCCTGCCAACAAGAATGCGAAGGCTTATGTTCACTTGCTTGAGAGCCTGTGACAACAAACATTTTTTCAACTAGCAGAAGGCTGATTTAAAAGTAACACAAGTTTAATTCCTGTTACAGATGCCAGCAATACAGCCCTCACAATGAGCAGGCTCATGAGGACTTTTGACATCCTGTTGTACAGGAGGCCTGTACCCTCCGTCCAGGTTTTCATGGTAGCATTTTATTCTTATCTTCTTCACTAGATTCTCCAGAAGGATTTCGATGTTCTCAGAGGGGATGCTGGGATTCTCCATTGGAGCATCACTGCACATCTTGCAGTTCTGACGGAAACGCCTCATTTTGACAATGCCCTGCCCGGATATCAGCTGCATGTGGAAGACCACCATCACCCGGTTGGAAGGCCAGCCTCTTCTGCACTTGCTGCATTCGAACCTTGAAAATGACAGGAGACCGATGTTAAAGAAAGACTGAACCGGCCCTTTACCAAAAAGACAACCAACCAAACTCGCACTGGAAACTCAAGTTTTAGCTACACTTCTTAGAAGACGTGATACTCTTGAAGAAGAAATATATATAATTGGGTTTAAAAGTCAACTGACCAACCCAAGTTATGAAGCCAGTGAAAAAGGTGCACGAGACAAAAAAACAAACAAGACATTTGATGTCACCGCATTCCTGACTAATGATGGGTGGATAAAGCCTTGTAAAACTTTTGGGTCTTTTTATTTGTGCTGACAAAAAAGATTGGATGCTCCAGGGCTTCAAACTCAGCAGCACGGTGACATCTGGTGGTTTGCAAAACGTATAGCAGCTTGTCAGGACTTGGTTGATATTTATGTGAAATGTCAAATAGGCCTAAGTTGCAATGTGATGTGATTGGAGAATGATATTTATAATAATCCAATAATATCCCAGTAATGTGCATATACCATAGTTTAGGCACATTACTGGGATACTTTCAAAACTGTCAAATTGCATGAAGCACTTCCTGAAGCACCAGGGACATTTAGAGCCTGGGGCGCCGCCCATCATTCATATGGTTTTCTTCAGACACTAGCTCAGATACAATGTAGTAATAAGATTCACAAGAGTGAAACATTACAACATTATATCTTTAGTATCTTCCGCCCATCTCTACTGCTTACATGGAATCACGGACTTGTACAACACTGGGTTCTCTAACAAAAACAATACAGTATGTGGACACCGACATGACCAGTATGGAGCCAATCTGGATCATTTATTCAAAAGTTCAAAATAGTCACTTTTTCTACACTCCTTTTTGGTTTGGTTGGTCAAATCTGGGGTTTTTAATTACATCTTTTTTTTCTTTTTTTCTCTCGAATTAATAAACCTTCTGGCCCAGATTTGGCTCCATACACCAGCACACTGACCTTGCACCTGTGTTCCGGATGTATTGCTTCCAGCCCTGGTTTGGACTGTCAGGCACGAGACGTTCATCAAACTCCAGACGCCATGAGTCTCCCTGTGGCAGATACTCTGCTTTAATCTGGAAGATTGTTGTCCATTCCTGTAGCGCCATCCTGTCAGTGTCAGAGGTGCTGGTGGCTGGACAAGAGACAAAACTCTGACAGGTGATCTGTGAGAATAGAGAGTGTTAGGGAAATGAAACTTAAAACTGGTTTCCTTAAGTTTCGGTTCTATTTTTGTACTACTAAATGAGAGGTTTGTTTTGCTAGGGCAGATGTTAAGCTTATATAAAACATTAATAATTAGACCAAATAATAAATATCATATTTATACGCAGAAATGAAGAGAAGGGAAAGCCCATGTAGTGAAACTGCTTTGTGTGTGTTTGGATAGTTAGAGAACCTTGTGATTATGATTGATTGGAGATTGACTAAAAGTTCTTCATTACAATTAAGATTAGAATGGACTGATTGAAAGACTGCTGTCATTGATCACACTGCAGGAGAAATGAAACTGAAACGTTTTCCAGTTGTTTTCAACACTGCTGTCTGCTGGTGTTATACTGCATCACACTCTTTTCTTTACTGCTGTAATAGATTTACAGTAGCTTCTCAAAAATGTATGCCTACTCCTCCTGTGCATGCTTGAACTTCTACGTATACTAGACTTCTATCTGAAAATTTTATTATTTGAATCAAGAGATTAAAAAAAAAAAGTGTTTAGCAGGCTTGATTGTGCAATGAATAATTCTTACATGATGCCAATCTAACGGCCGGACTACAAGACTACAAGAGTAAATGGTGCTTAACATTAGATAATAAACTCATAAACCTTTAATCTGTCCCAGGAGAATTTTGCATTTAGACACTTGTTGTCAGCAGCACATTGTGAAGAAGCAATAAAAAAAACATTAAGGTCTGATGGCTTATTTAGCCTCTTTTGCAGTTTTAATGTTAGAACAGAGTAATTCAATTACTATTATTTGTTATTTGTACCTCATCAAGGTAGATAATGATGATGAATCACACCATGTTCAGCCATTGGCCTCGATGTGATCAGACATGAAAAGGATTTCCCCTCCCCTCCTGTTGGCCTGCAGTCACCCAAATGATGAGCAATTTAACTGAGCACAGTGTTTAACCCGCAGGTAATTGTTATTCTAATAAATCGTCATGTAGATTTTAAATAGAATGGTTTGAGTTGTTTGACTAGCTAGTTAGTTCAACAAGAGTCCGTGTTGGATGGTGCAGCTATGCAGCGATATGTGATGCTTGATAAAATACTTGTGGATTCAATTTACAAAAGTTTGATTTTAATAGGTATAGTGTAATGTGGAAACTCTACCTTTTACTTATTTAAAGCCAACCTTCCTATCTTGGAGAAATGGCAGGCAAAGATGAGAGATTTGCATGGAAGAATGTGCCAGGACAGTGCTGATCCCTGCTGCTATCAAAAGATTGATCTTTAGTGCCAGAAACGGTCCTAATTTCATTCCATTACAGCATTCTTATGCTCATTTTCTCTGGTAAGTGAACCCAAATGAGTCATGTTCCGGTTTAGGTGCAGCTGAAGAGGCCTTGAAAGTAGACTAGCTCAGAAATCATGATTGATTGCAGTGAATTGGATCCACTGTGGTATGTCTTTGGATACCATCCCTGGACTGATAGGTCTACAAATCCACATGGGAGTAAAGGAAATGAAAGACATGATGGAGTGACATTTTAGAAGAGAATGATATCAAAGGCTTTCCTTGTCTGAGAAAGAAAAGTGTGAATAAAGATAAGAAGGAGACATTTTGATTCCTCCTCAAGATCAGTGATAGGGATAGGCTATTGAGCAGGAGGAAACCAAAGTGATTTTTTTTCAGGAGGCTACATCCCTGTGGGTTGAAGACTTCATATCTGAGAAACAAAGTGCCCTTTAGCAAGGCTTTAACCCCCAACAGCTCCAGAGGAGACACTCAGCCACCTACCAAACCAGACTGGTTCTACAAGGTGGCTTCCAGGTGTGAATGTATATATCGTGTGGAAAGTGATCATTTAAATGCAGATGTTATCTTTTCTCTTTTTGACAAAATAATCTTAAACTCAAGTTATAGGCCTACTTACTAGCTTTTTATGTAGCTTTCAGCTACATCCCTCGGTCTTCATCAGCGAATGGAGTTTGCTCAGTTGTCAGAGACATGGCCCAGTCTATTGACTGAAAATTAAAATTATATGGAGGGAGCAATAAGAAACTTGTCGTTTCTTAAAACCACCGCTGACACATTGAAACAATGGATTAAAAAAAGGAAGATGAACAATAAATAAAAATAAACTAAAGATTAGAGTAAATTAAAAAGTGATGAAACGGACACAAAATTCAAGGTCCATTAACGAGTATTTTCCAGAGCTTTTCAACAGAATTTATGTTGCAGCAGAAAGAGAAATAAAAACTAAAAGGTTTTTTTTTTTTAAGTTTTTTTTAAAGGCCTTATAAAGCCTTTTAATCTCTCTTCAATCTCTTTACAATACTCTGATGTTCCATTCAACCTTAAACGGTACTGTAAAAACGTCTTTCCTGTACTTTTATTTTGAAACAGGAAACGAGGAAAAGACGTCGCTATGGTAACGGATAAAACTCTTCAAAGATTAGCTTGTTAGCAGCAGGTTAGCACTCATCTGCTTTCTTGATGTTCCCCCTCTTGTTGTGGCCAGCATTATAGGGTATTATTAACAAGTGATGGAGAGCACAGCCACATACCTCATACGACCTAAACATCAACACAAGTGAGTGGTTCAAAGTGGTTCAATATCATTTCTAGCAGTGAAGTTAGCTTTTAGCCAGCGAGTTTATTGCTGGCTTAATGACATGTTTTTATAACGTTAACTAGATACGTTAGCCACTATTTAGCATTTAAGCGTCTTCCATTATAACTAAATATGTAACGTTAGTGCAATTTTAAGATTAAACGTTTAAAGTCTATTGTAGTTAGCTAGCAAGCTACTGGACAGTCAGTAAACTAACGTTAGCTCTTTGAACTACGTGAAGAGAAGTAAAAGTCTCCTCTAGTCACCTAGAGCTTGTCTGCTTTACTGTTCATCTAGCTAAGGTTAAGAGGTACGGCATAAGATAAGATTAAAAATATACAATACATATTGTGTGTGGATCATTAATAAAAATCTCCATCTACATAATTTATTTAGAGACTTCTGTAACTGTGACCCAAACTGGGAGATGATTTGTGGCCACCCGTGGAAGCTGATGGAAGCTAATTTAATGCCATTTGCTAACTGTTATTTATTTGTAATGATTATTTCAGGTTTAAGCCAGCCATCGTGAAGGATTGTATTCGTGAAATTGTGAGGGAGCGCCTATCTGGGATGCGGTACGACCCAGAGGAAGTCCCAGAGCTGTCCCGTTCATTGGCAGACTGCATTAAAGACAAAGTGAAAAGTGAGTAATGCTTTCTGCCTTTGTCATGGTACAACTCAGAAGGACAGAACATCCAAGTAGTGCTGTAAATTAGTATTATGGTTAGAAGAGGTGGTTCAAATGTACAAGTGAAAATGGACATTCAAATACCTTCTTGAATAAAGAAGTAAGTAGTAAGTAAGTAAGTAAGAAAACAGAAAAATTGTTACACAGTTGTCTTACTTGAAAGTCGGATTTAATATTCAGAATACCAGTGAAATAGCTGCAGAACTATACACTTAGCCTGATGTTGGCTAAATATACAACAAAATACTTCCCAACAAAATAAAAAGTAAACCAAACTAGATTGTGAAAAGTGATACGATTGTTACTCTAACATGTTGATTTCGGCTAAGACAGAATACTCCGCACATGTTGCTTCACAGGGTTATATACAGCCACTATCTTCCCGCTTGTCAAGCCAACATACTTAAAATGTTATGCCACTTATAAAACAAAGCAGGCTGAATCCCTTGGAGAAGGAAGAAGGAAACATGTGCAACGTCAACTGAATAAAACATATAGCCAGAAGAATTAAGCTGAATAAAATGGTTTAAAAGTAGATTTTTGTCATTACAAATAGTCAATAGTAACATATCTCCCATTAAAACAAGTCCTACAATTCTACTTGTAAATTCTACACAATAATTATGGTATCTTAGTACCCACTCTTGTATTGTCCCTGCACAATGATCTCTTATTACGGCTCATTTCTCTTCCTCAACAGATGCGGGATTTGACAGATACAAGCTTATTGTTCAAGTGGTCATTGGCGAACAAAGAGGACAAGGAGTCAAGTGAGTTATCATTTGGTACTGGTAAACAAAAAAGAAATAGTTGTGACAATTTGTAAAACTACTATATTTTAGTGTGATACGCTGTTGTCTGCGGAATGCACATGTAAAATTAGTTGTGCTGTGAAAACTGGGAACAGAGACTAACAGGCAGCCAGTCATTAGAAAACTGTGACCATTCTTACCATCAACCTTTCATTAATAACTCTTCAGTGACACCTAAGTGAACTCAAGAACTTTATTGTATTTACGGCATTATATGACTAATATTTTCTGATTTGTAGCCTTGTTTTCCTGCTGCGTTATTTAAGGTTTTAAAACAGCATTATTCACGTAGAATTTCTGTAGTAGTAGCTGGTAGCTGATACTGACTCAGCTCTGTTCTTCACATAATCAATGCTAGTGCCCTGGTAAATTAAAAACCATATATATGAGTTTGGGCAGACATGGATGTAAGCTGCAATTTGACTTGTGCGCAGAGGCATGCAACTGCAAGACAGCTTGCTCAGAAGTTAATCCACGACCTTTATGACACTCTGCTCTGCCTTCTGTTGTGTTAAACCAGGATGTCTTCAAGGTGTTTGTGGGACGCTGACACAGACAACTATGCAGAAGATGTTTTCATGAACGTAGGTGCCTTTGTTCTGGTCACTCAGATATGGGGGTTTGGGGGGCAGGGGGTGGGTAGACTTCTCAAATACAGTTTTGTTTTTACAATGAATTGTGTTTTACTTGTTTTTACTTCTGTAGGACAGCTTGTTCTGTGTGGTGGCAGTTTTCGGAAGCTATTACTACTGAGAAAAAAAGGATGGGTGTGAGGTGAACATCCACATGAGACTGCTCACTGTCAGCACTTCAGGTTTATGGTGCGTTGATCTGAACCGAACTGTGTATGTGATTTCTGCATCTTGTGATCAACAAAGATGACATCCAGTGTAGAAGTGATGGATATGTGCACTGTTGTCATTTTACAACGAAACACTTCCCCAGGATTTTCTGACTTGGTGAGATAATTAGTGTAAAGACTGAGACCTCTTTTATTGCCAATAAAATAATGATACTTTGACAAGTACCATGTCTTTCCTCGAAACACGGCAGTTTGTGTCCCTAAATTTGTCAGGGTGACAGTGGGAATAGGCAGTAGATTCATGAGAACTACAGCAGTTGTTGGATCCAGTAGTAGGGGGTACTTTCAGGTGCACAAGCACAGCTGAATCTAATGCAGTACAATGCGTATTTGAACTACAACTTTGGGTGCTTGAGTTAGCACAGCATCCCCAGTAGAGGTCAGTATTTGTCTCTGATTGTCAGCATCATGGCAGGGATGGGTCCTTTAATCAATTTTATGTCAAGTTCATCATCACCTTTATGATGATAAGCTTAACTCTGCTCACCTCTTTTAAACAATGCCGCCTTTACATTTTGCTATAACTGAAGTCTGTAAATAACAAATGAGTTTGATGAGTTTGGCATTTTGAAGATTGAAACAACATTACAATAAAGTTGTTTCAATGTCACATAATGCTTTTTTTTTTTTACAATTCTAATAGAATAGTATTGCTTTTATACATAATAGTGTTTTTTTTCTTCATGCATTTATTGGACTCATTTCTGATTTCTGATGAGGACAAATTTCTATAGACACAGATGAGTCCCCTGGAGTAAAAATGGTGTAAACAGGCCTGTTTCGTGACTAAACTGTTCTGAGTGTTTCTTCCATACTGTCATCTTGCCAAACATACTATATTTCTTGTTCCAAGCATCATTTAGCAATAGTTTTAAATGAATGATTGTAACGCTGAATCAAATGACTAGACTTGCCAGTTCTGTGCAAGCAAAACTTCTGCCTCCGCTTACACAATTCTCTATTTCCTTGAGAGAATGCCTTTGGCCTTTGGCCAGGACTGGCTCACAATAAAGTCTGTTACATAATATACATTATAAAATACATACATTACAATATATAATATATCAGTCTGTCACACTATATATTTTAAATTCAGATGATACTAGGGGCCAGTAGGTACCTCCAATTCAGGCAAAGGCTGCTGGCAGAAAAGAAAAACACACAAAACAAAACAAAACAAATGAATAAAACACAAGAAAATTTTAATAAGTGCACATTTCCATCAACTTTTGGAACGTTTGGAATTGGTTGCATCAAGATAAACGGCGGGTGGCATTCTCCACTCACCCTTGCCTTTGAAACCATTGCAGAAGAACAAGGTGCAACAAGGTGATAAGAAATTCCAGTCATAACTAAAAAGATGGAAAATTTTTTTTTTTTTTTTAAACGTACTGTATGGCATTTGTGTTTGTTTCATGTATTAATTTGAGGAACATCAAAGTCTCCTCATCAGTCCACTGAGATGTGATGTTTTTAACATTTAGTTGACACCTTTCATGTGCATCTTGCTTAATTTAATAAATCTGTTTCCATCACACTTTGTTGCTTTTTGTTTTTCCCAAAACATCAACATTTTACCTCAGTAAAGCGTTACAATTTTTGTGTTAATTTGACTTTTTTGGGGGGGAAATGCGCACAGCATCTGCTGGATTGCTGTGCAACGATGGTGGCTTCAATTTGCAGGTCATTTTTAGGTATTCACGTGTTTTTGTAATTCCTCTTGGGTCTCCACCGTTAATTTCAGCAAAGCTGCACAGATCTGAAAAATGTGATGCTTTTCAGACTATATATAAAGACTAATGAGACAGAACGAGCAGCTGAAGTGATCAAGCTTAGCTGAATCAATTAGTCAAATGACTCATACTCTGATTAGATATACATGCCAAAGACTTTTTCTCCTGTTCTCTACATTTTCTTGCTGGTTCCCTTAAAGGGACAATTCCAACCAATATCTAATTTTTTTTACTTGTGCTATTTATCCATTTAGATTATTTTGGTGTGAGTTACCTAGTTAAAGGAAATACTGTATATGGGCTGTAGAGATGTCTGCATTCTCTTGAATATAATGGAACATTATAAAAAAGAAAAATACATTTTACACATGACCCAGTTACTCAAGATAATCAACAGACTTTATGAGCTGGTTCATGTAGGAACTATTTTCTTTCCATATCACCACACAGAAAGAAGCATCTACTAATGGATAAAAGGCTTGCTAACTAAGCTAGCTAACGTTATAGCAGCCGAGGAGGGTGGCACTAATGTTTACATCCAGCCCTGTGTAGTTTAGGAGAAAGAAAATAGTTCCTGATGACATCAGAATAAAGAGAGTTGCATATGGAGGCAGATTGTGCAACACCTTTTTCTATTTTCATGTCTACCCTTTGTGTGCATTACTTTTCTATTAAATGAACTGTCCCTTTAATAAAAAAGAAAAGAAAAAAGATTGCACAGTATTTTGTACCTTTCCCATTTTCATCCACTTGTACTCTGTCTCAAACTAAAACATTTTTTTTTTAAATTTTCCTCTTCACTCTCCGCCGTGACTTTTATTTCATCTCAACCTTTGATAGTCTGAGGAATTCTGAAGCCTGACCATTTTGAAAAATAGTTCCCTTTCAGGGAGTGCAAATGAGATGACAGACGGTAACGAGACAAAAATCTGACTTACGCCCCTGTAATAAGCTTCAGACTCACCTTCCGTAAAGCTGTTTTTAATATGGTTCAAACTATTCTGTGTGTGACAGTCGTAAAATATTTGGAGAAGACAATGCAATCAGCATCGTTGACTATTTATTTTTCCCGTTAGCTGTGTGATAAATCATAAATAAAAGCTAGTATGTGAAAGTGACCTTGTGAATAAAAGTGACAGACGAGACTGTACTGTACATCTGTCACTATCTTATGAATATCGGTTGAAATTGATTTTATTCCATACAGAAAACTGTGCACTTTATTAATTAAACATTACACTCCGGGTATACTGTAACTTCATATTGCTTCTCTTCTCTTTCAGCAGTCTATTGCAACTTGCCTGAATTGTTTCTGAATCTGTTTGTGCATTCGGTTACACAGCAGCTCTTTAGAATTTAAGCAATGGCTTTGATTCCGTTTGTTTTTTTTCCATTTGAATGCACGATCACAGCTACTGACTGTTGGCGATTTGCTACTCAGGGAGGATCGTGTCGACATCTATGGTATTCTGCTCCCTCCTCTCTACTGTTTTGGAAGCAATGCCATTTTGTTTGAGACTAAACAGGAGCATATTGTGACTGGCTTGATTTGCTTAAGAATAGATTCGATTCGACACTCACAAGTGGATTTGGTTTCATTGGCTGAATTTAAAGTTATTGCTTTCACAAAAATCATTCCATTTTCTACAAGATTCAGACTCGATCCACTAAACACATCACTACATGGCATTATTGACACCCCGTGAATGAACAGTTAGTGGAATTCTTTAAATCGGGCCAATTTTAGAATTTAAACTAAAACTCATTACATTTACCTCATTTCACAGGATATAAAATAGAAATAAAATAATAATGTTTTCTGGTTTACTAACAAGTACTTTCTGGATAACCAAAGCCTGATAGCTGTAGTCTATTTTTTTTAATT
Organism: Hollardia meadi; assembly: GCA_037974645.1. Taxonomy (NCBI): domain Eukaryota; kingdom Metazoa; phylum Chordata; class Actinopteri; order Tetraodontiformes; family Triacanthodidae; genus Hollardia; species Hollardia meadi. Next base: position 21,601 of record JBBPCS010025819.1, read on the forward strand.
TGCATTTTAAGAGGTTATATAACATGGTACTGGAGTAACAATGAAACACATATATACACATGATTGCGTGTATACATCAATACAGTGAGACACATCGATATAATTCATATCATATTATTGTCATAGTTGTCACATCTAATAGGAGGGTCATTGGAAACATTGTGTTGTATACCTCACTCATTTTTCCCATCATTCTTCAAAGATCTGAACCATCTCCTGTTTATGGACATTTGATTCAACCACACGTCCTGCTGCCACAAATAGTCACAAAATATATCCAGCTGAAAATAGTCTACAATAAATACACGATTTGCTGTTGTAAAAAAATGATTTTGGTTTCTTTTTTTTTTTTATTAAAATGGATATTTGACCAATTGCTAGCCCTTTCATGGGGTTCGTTGACTGTAAAAACATATGTTCCTTATTCTTTAAGCATGGAAAAGTGCCTTATTATTTCCTGTTTGAAATATTTGTATGTCAACAACAAATTGGTAGACATCACAAAATGGGTCGATAAGCTTCTTCTTGTCATTAATTCATCATCAAATCATAGAAATCCTTTAGGAATTCCTTATTAAAACTGCTTCTGGTTCATTATGGACATGGCTTTCTTCCCTCTTTACATGCAATGAGCAAAATGTATATGTAAACAAACATGTGACCTTGCTTTTGTAAATGTTGCTATGTAGCACACAAAATTCACTCTATTTAAAAAATAGAATATACTTGTAAAACATCATGAACTTAATAGTTTATCAGAGCTAGTGCATGTTTAAAAAAAGAGAAAGCCTGTCAAAGCAAGTCAATGTTGTTAGCTCTTTCTGAATTGATGACACATCATCTAATATTTGTAAAGTATATAGACATGTCAGCCTTTCTCACTTTTCATGTACTCTTGTGTGAAACCTTCCATTTGCAGTCCACAGTTGTCCATAGCGCATCCCCCTGAGCCTGTAGTGATTAAGCTGGTCTATTGATTTTTCTGAGTAAACACTTGTCTCCTGAACCTTAATTGCTCTTCCGATGTAAAGCCGATGTACCTAAATACCATTCAGAATGTAATCCAGAACTGCTCTTGTTGGAGATGCTTAAGAGATTCCAAAAGCAGAAGAGGACTCTGGACAATTCCCATTTACAATCTAAATGTGTGAGCAAATGTGAAGCTGAGTGACTTTGATGGGAATATTCACCTCAACGCACCATGCCTAAATTAATTCAACGGATGAGCTGCTTTAAAAAAAAAATTAAAAAAAATCAAGAGGACATGGTTACTTTGATGGTTTATTTTCATTTATGTTTTCACTTTTGTAAGTGAAATCTCCTTGTTACCAGAGTGTCACATTACTCTCACATGACCCTCTTGGATGCCTTCACAGTTACCTTTTCTAATCAACCCCCACTGAGACTAGATATCAGTGCCATCAAAGACGGTTATTCCTGTCGTCAACATGTAAAGGGACTTTCTTCTGGCTGTGAATGCAGTAATTGTTCACCTAGTCAAAGGAATAATCTGCTCAAATCATGTGCAGGTGATGTGTGATGCTGAAGTGTTTTTTTATGGCTATATTTGTAGCAATATGCTTGTAGGAGTAATATGGTTGTTTCTTACATGTAGTACCACCACTCAGTCCTCCTCAAGGTTATTGTGTCTTATCTGCAATATTTTTTTTTTTCAAAGAGCTAGGCTATTAAGATTAATAGGCAGGTCTTTATTCATAAACATAGATCTATGGATCAGTTTCACAGTTTCCATGTTACCAGGTTTTTCGCAGCCTCCACTGATTTGCATATTACGAAGGTTGTTCATCAAAGGAGGCGGCAGTGGAAGAAAAATGTCACACGCTTCATTTCCAGCTTTGGTCTTATTCAAAGTTAAAAATGTAAACGAGATGAAGCTTTTATATTCATGTACATAATTTGTCCGTGTTTCACAGGCAATATCCCTAATGGGATTTTGACCTTGAGAAATGATGCATCCCACCACTGGATCTTTGTAAAGTGTTTGCAAATGTGAAGCTATTGGTGAGCTGATGTTGGCTATATTGCATCAACAACAACAACAACAAAAAAACTGGTGGCTAATGTTTGCTTCCAACAAATATGATTCCATCCCTGCATCAGTAAGTTTCTCAGAGTCTGAAGATTTCACCTGTTCATTCAGGTTATAACAAACTT
>JBBPCS010025863.1:0-23761 GCA_037974645.1 Hollardia meadi
CACACACACACACACACACACACACACACACACACACACACACACACACACACACACACACACACACACACTGCCTTCACTGGATCAGGTTAAGTAAATGGTGAGTCAGCTTGACTTAGAGATTCTCAGGGAGAGAGGTTTTTAGTAACAGGGCTTAATCACCCCCATTCTGTTCTTTAAAACAAAGCACTCAAGCAATTTGATTTCTAATGCACCTTTGGAAAACAATCACTAGTGGCCCACTTCTATCAGCCCAGTATGAAACTTAAAGAGGATGGCATCCAAAGGGCTATAGCTGATTTGAAGCCAAAAAAGGCAGTTAAGATTTTAAAAGCAATTGTATGTTAGCTCATCCATGCCTCTAAAAGTCTTTTGAGATGTACTCTGCAACATATATCAAAATAGTTTTCATGTTTGTATATCCAATAATTTCAGTCATGCTGTATGGGCCACACTAAGTTAAGCAGTAGGTCATGCTCATGCTTAGTAATGAGGTGGTTCAAAAGTCACACAGATCATCCAAAGAAATGAGGTGTAAAATAGAAACTGCTAAAGTTTAATATTAAAATTTAGAAATTAAGATTTGCAGTAAGTGTTCATTGTGGACTACAAACGCGTTCTCATCCCAGCTCGTCACATACTGACATTTTGTCATGTCTTATCCAGATGCGCAAGGTACCCTTTAGCATCACCGTCTTTCCTGACGCACAACGGCCATCCGTGGCCTATGCACAAAGCCTTCCTTTTAGCGTCTCTAGCTGACGCGCAAAGGCTCCCACACTGCACGTCTTATCCTGACACACAGGGTCTACGTTACATTGGTTAACATTAGGCACAAAACAGCGGTGACGTTTGGTTAAGTTTACGCACAAAAACTATGTGGTCAGGTTTAGGAAAAGATTGGCGACATTTGGTTAAGTTTAAACACAGAACCTACTTGGTTAGGTTCAGGAAACCACTGGTGATACTTGGTTTCAAATGGGACGTGAACTCCAGTCCTTGGTGAAAGTCTGGTGTGTGACCCTCCACTCAACCCCGACCTCTAACCCTCTTGGCACTTTCTTGCGGATGGCTTTCAATTGCTGGTACATTAAACCCTGGTGCGTCTTTGCCTTTTGCCGTCTTTGTGCATCTGGATGGGATGCAAAGGCGGTGACAAAACGTCAATATGAGCTGGGAATAAGAATAGGTTGGGACCAATGCTACAAAGCAGAACATTCAATTAGTAAACTTTAGGATCACATTTGGACTACAGATTATGCTTGCCTAAAATAAAATGTATGTTCACTAACAGATGACTTAACATACTGTATGTTTTTAATGTATCTGTACTCCAAAACTTATACTTTGCTGCTTATACAATACTGAAAACACAGAACACTAAAAACATTCAAATATCTAAAAGATATCTTTATCTAAAACTTAATCTTTACATCAAAGGTACAAATGTATATATCAAATTCTGTACATGACTTATACACTTACAGCATGTAGCCTATACATATGGCACATGCTTGGTACACAAAAAGTTGTTGACAAGGACAACACATCCTTGTCACAAATGATGACGTCATTTAGACATCCCTGAATGTTCCTATAGTGCCACCATTAATTAATATTGCACCTGCTAACAGCATGTTAGCATTGTCGTTCAGAGCATGTTAAAGTTAGCGTTTAGCTCATAACACGTTTGCCCTTAAGTACAGCCAATGCCGTGTAATGAAGGAATAAGCCTATGTAATGTGGCAAGAAAAAAAATCTTTTCATTAAAATGTCAGACTATATGACTATTTTGCATATTGAACAAGTACCAGGTTTATGCAGAGAATTTAAACAAACATTCACACACACCACCTCATATTTAATTGGCTTAACCTATCACCACCCAGAGAAGTGTAACAAACTGTGATTCAAATATATGGTATGGTAATGAAATGCAATATTTGTTAAAGCCTTTTCTCATTGTGGCTGGTTGCATTTTAGCAAAAAAAGCAATGGGCTTTCTAGATGTTGCCCTGTCCGTGTGGCATATCATCAGCTGAAGAAAAGAAGCCAGGATTTGAGTATGCCTGTGACCAGCTCACCCATCAGCTCACCGCAAATAAAAAATGTAAACTCACTCAGGTTTTAGAGGAGGAAGCATGCAGAGCAAGGAGCACCTTTCTGTGGGTAGAGGGACTGGGCAGCTGGGATGATTTCAATGAACACCCAGAATGGGATCCATCTGGGGGCGTCCTGGGAGGCCAGAGTGGCTGAAGGAAGCAAATGGCCCTCAGGCCCCTGGCGATTTGCTGGAGCATTTCCCAGGAAGAAAGCGAGGGAAGAGATGAAAGAGAAAGAGTCAGAGAGAGGAAAAATCAGCAGGCTCAGACTCAGACATTAGATGGGCTGCTCTGAAAAAGAAACCTGGGGGAACAGTCATCTGTTTATAGTTTCTTTAAGCTTCACTGCTTCTTTGCTTTATTAGTTAGTATCTTGATGTTCTCGTTCCACTTGAGAGAGCAACAATCAGACAATGGGAGGTGGGACTTACAATTATATTTGCAAGATGCACTTGGCCTTGATACATACTGTACTTTGCAAAGTAGTGATATTTAAAAAATAGCAACTGTTAAAGACATAATAAACCTCCCAAATATGAGATTATTGTCCTGCGATGTAGAAATGGTGTTTACAAGATATTGTTTGCAAAAGACACTGTGCGAGTGAGTGGAGTGAAGATCAGTATCCTTTGGAAACATCATACCCAAACGAATTTTTAAAGGTGCAATGTGTAAGATAGTTAATGGATGAGTCTCATTCTCAGGTCGTCACATTCTGATTCTTTGTGTTGGTGGCGGGCCTGGACAAAACAAGCGTATTTTTATTTATTCACAAAAAGGTACTTTAGGAATTTGTTATTGCTCACCACGGTGATTCATATGTCCAGTGAAGATGACAGGAGGGCCTATGATTGGAGATACTGCATATTGCATAGAGGTAATGTCTGCATCATAATATTGAATCTGGCACTGTATGCTGGTTAACTTCAAGATAATTTGTTGAGGGATATGATTTTCCCTGGCGCTGAAGGCAGTGTATCAAATGCATCAGCAGCTGACAGGGATGGATTTGGGCTTGATTCACTGCTGCGCCTGTGCAGAATAGTTTTGTCTGATTAAAAGAGATTCATCTAATAACCCAGAGAAGAGTGTCGCCGTTGGAGGATTGAAGAGCTGCTGATGCGATGGGGCCTGCTCTCTCTCCCTCCAGCTCCCTTTCTTTATTGGAAAGGCAATGGATCATTAGACATGGTGTGGGAAACCAGAGCTAGATTGTCGAATTGGATTTCATTACATTTTCTTAAGCCTTAATTAGATTGGTGTGTAAGAGGCTCATGCCATTTTGAATAATAGAGAGATCATGACAGAAAATTAATTAGTGTTAAAGATAGGGGAAATACATAAACTATTTATTAAGGGTCACAAATTTCCACAGGGTAGATTTTTGAGTGAAATAAGGATGTCCAATAATATAGAAGCTGACGGCAAAGACTTGGCTTTTGTGCAGTTGTGAATGTGAAATTGAACCTTGCCTAAGTCTCGAAAACAGACTGGCCAGTCACAGCGTAGCATTGGCGAAGCATTCTCATGCAATTGTTTTATATTTTCTGAATTTTCAGGCTGGCTTTGTAGATTTTCAGCTAGTCACGGTTAAACGTTATACTTGGGGCACATGTAATAGAGAGTTGTTACCCGAAGAGGTTGGAAAGAGATATACGTTTCTTTTTTTTGTTTGTTTTATTAACTAATACTTCTGTGCTACACGTGCTACTAAAGGTAAACTGAATATAGTCATGCTGGTTTTGCTTTTTATTTTATTTTTTGTGACTGACAGGCTCAGACTGTTATTCTAACTGTCTAGCAACATTACAGAAAGCATCTCTACACAGATAAGCCTTTTTGTGGAACAATGAAATCCTTTCTGTTTAACCAGAGTGAGCTGCTATGTCACTCTCCTTTAGACTCCATTGAAAAAAAGTGTAATTTTACCTTGTCGTGAAACACACACGTTTTACAATCCTGACGGAAATGAAATAAAACTCACTGAAATCACCCATTCACTTTTACAAGAGTGAACTAACTCTGGTTTGATCGAAATAAATTCTTTATTCGCCCAGGTAGATACAAGTTCTATTTTGACCAAACAAGAGGTGGTGATTGTTGGGAATAACAAGGATGGTATTTTAATTTTTTGATTTTATTGTCATTGATTAGGTTTCTTATTGTCAATTTTAGCTTTTTAACCTCACTGCTGAGTCAGTTTGACAACCTGGATTTATCCTTTAAAGCCATATTTTAGACCCTTCTGTGTGCTTTTCTCTTAAATCGCTTCTTTGTTTTTCCAAATATTGGCTAATATTTATTCAGGGAGTGCAGATAGTGACAGTCTTTGCTCCATGCTAGCTCTGACAGAGTAAAAGCAGCTAACAACAAAAGGGGCAGGCCTTAGAGAAGAGTCAAATAAAACCAAAACAAAGCTGTAAAAGCATTTGGTCATAGAGTAACTGTGATGACTGAGTTGCAACCTGGTATTATTTTATCACTTTTAATATCATTTGGAGACAGCTGGTGGTGGAAAATCTATTTTGTATTTACAATGTGGTGCCTTTCTTTGACAATGCATGTTGAAGATGTTTTATGTGCAGTGGCAGTGGGGAGTCTGCATTTCAGAGGTTGAAATTGCTTCATGGACAATGAAGCAGCTTTTTTATGACCAGGAGACTGAGATGAAACAACTGATTGTGGTTGGCTTGGAGTCAGCTTGGACGGCAGGGATCCATGTGGAATAAACCGCCCTCCTGGGAACTCACATGCTGTAATAGACCATATACAACTGAATGTTAGAAGAAGCTATAGATATAACCCGGGGAACAGCAGATTAGAAGTCACTCCAGGATGAATTTTCTCTTGAGGATGAGCTACCTAAAAAAATGCTTCCTTGGTCAGAAACAGCTGAACAGTGACAGAGTGCATATTAAACTAGATAAGCCCACAGGTCTTTCTATGCAATATTCTAAGAGATACTATGCCGATCCTTTTATGACCATGCAGTTATATACACATATGTAACAGACATCATAAATCAGAGATTATAGCGAGATTATAGAGAATAGAGTGATTGCAGCATTGATTCATGGGTTGTCCTCAAATAAGACAGTAATCAGTCAGTCAGATATTTACAGTAATCAAATCAATCCTGTACAGACTCACACAATGTATAGGTTGCCATTTGGCTGTACAGAATGTATCACTGATGCAAAAAAAACAAAACGTTGCTTCGAGGTCAGCTTATCTCCTAGATTTTTGGTTCTGCATGGAAACACAGAATGTGTCAAAACATGATATTGGGATATCAAGGTGCAGCGCTTGCTTAGTCAGGCAGTAATACAAATTCAAACACAACCAAAGGCAGCAATCCCTCACACTGATTTGATATGAACCATGCACGCTTTATCCTGTTACTGCAGGATTTGTATTAGGGTATGTATTTCTGTCCTATTGCGTTGAACATCCAATTTCTCTCTGTCCGTAAAATGAAACAGAGGGGAATTTTAGATTTTACTGTAGCCAAAAGTCAATTGTCCAATCTTTTACCAGAGAGAAGAGTGTCAAGGTTATCATTTGGCCCCAGATAGTGAAAGGAAAAAGTAAATATTGGAAAATGTGCTGAACACCTATTATAAATTCTCTACCGCCTCAAAAACAACCAAAGAGTAGACTCATCACATTGTTGAATCATCACTGTTAAAACATACAGTATATATACATATATATATGTATATATACAATGCACTGGCATACATATACAGTATGTTGTGGCGCAGTTCTCACACCACAAACTTTATTTTGGGAGAATAGACCTTTCATGGCTGAAGGGAAGAATCAAGCAAAATAAAAAAGACCTAACAAATTAACATCATGTTATTTAGAGGCTGTATACACCTGGTGTTAGTGTCTTGGGTGATGTGAGAAGTACATCTCTGGCTCTAAGTACAGATGAGACCCATTGATGGCACGTCGAGATCCGATCGATCAGACCACATTCAGAAGTTGTCTGGGTCTCATATTCTTTTAGCAATGTGTACAGGGGTGTGTCCTGGGCCACAGTGATGGACAGCCCACTCAATTGACCTCTTCTGTGAGTACCTATGAAACAAGCTGCTTGATTTTCATTTGGTTCACTGTAATGCAAATGATCTGTTTGGACTCTCTTACCTGCCAAGATAAGCATTAGATGTTTGTGAACACGCTATCTGTTTGAACTGGTTTCACCACTAGTAACTGCAATATCCCCAGACGCATCAGAAATCAGATAAAAGCAATATATTCAATTTACATGTCATACTATTTATGTTGGTTATTCTGTGTATTCAACAGTCAAGCAGCAGATGTTTGAACAAACTGTTACAAATGATTTAACCATTTACACTAAATGTATAAAAGAGCTACTTCTTTGTCAACCGTCCCCAGACTCCCTTAAAAAAAAGTGCAATTTTGTAAGCTGTTGAGTTAGGAGAAAGTTTGTTGAACGCCATGTGACACAATTTGCTAATTATTTGGGCCCCCTTGAAAATTTGGAAAATGTTACACATTAAGTTATTCCTTACTTTGTGTAAAAAAACAAAAATAGAGTCTGCACACTAGATAATTCTCCCATGAACATTACCTCCATCCTTCTTCAGACATGTCTGCAAAAGGTGTTGAAATTGTCAAGATACCTATCATGACCCGCATTTATAGAAATATAATGGCAGTGCAATATTTGTTTGTTTTTTACAGGTAGTTTTTTTGCATGAGGTGCTTGTCTACATATAGCTCATCACTATAAAGATCTACAAATGAAGTGAAGTCTGTGTGCTAGATAGTTGAGGTATTGAGTTGCACTATATCACCATTTAGCAACTTCTGTCTTACTCCTTGATAAGATGGATTATATAGCTACACACCTGCTCATTAGGTTGCAGCTGCAACCTCTTTATTCCTGCCAACCCTGCTGCTTAATCACTGCTTGGCATTAATTTTTTATTGCTCTGCCTTTATCACCATTACGTTACTTGACTTTTCTACATGGGTGAGGAAATGGATCTGGAAATGTAACTAACTAACTAACTAACTAAATAAACCTATAAAAGTTCTCATCAAATTTACAAACAATATTGTTAAATGTCAATACAATTTTAAACATTATCAAATGCAAAATAAGTGCATTATTTGCTTAATTGTATTGGTACTGACTTTGAAAACATTCCTGTTAGCCACTCAAGATTACCTTGGGCTAGAAAATTACTTTCTGTACCAAAATGCTTTGTCCGTTTTCATCAAATTTTACCAACATGCTCACCAATTTGATTTAATTTGCATTTGGCTTTAAATCCATTTGTTGTATATTTGGTCCTGTGTTTCTCGTGCATTTTATTCCTTTTACCAATTCCACTTAAATCATTCAAGCAACACACAGTATGAATTCCGTAAACTATTGTTAGAGATGTCATAGAGACCTTAACACTCCCTCAGAAAGTGCTAGAATAAGCAGCTAAGCCAACAAACTGTAAGTGAGTGAGCAAGCTTGGTTGACATCCCTTCGTGTTATACTCAAGTCAATAAGACCACTCGCTCTGAGTACAAATAAACTGTAGTTGACTCTAGGTTTTTGGCTATATCTAACACACAACAAGGTCTGTGGGTTATCTTGAGTAACTCATGATTTCTAGAAAGAGATATTTTTCTAAATGTATTTTTTGAGGGCTTTGAGCACCATAAGTGACGTCTCATCTAGTTCCATTATATTCGAGAGAAGGCAGATATCTCTCCTCCAGATTGTTTTAGTGTCGGCAACTGACACCAATACAATCTAGATGTATAAATAGCACTACAGGTAAGAGGTAAAATATGTATTTTTGGTTTTGGGGTGAACGTTCTCTTTAAATCTATAAATTTTCTCTCTAGAGGAGGCCAGATTTTTACATTTGATTGTTCATTCTTTTTTAAGTTTTCTCTATCCACACAATGTTTTCACATTTCTTAACATCTAACCTGTTTGCATTCGGTACCATGTGTGTTGTTCTGACATAAGTGAGTCATGAATCAACCTCGAATGCAAAGTGTTTTCAGTCATTTGAAGGACTTGACGGAAATTGCTGTGAATTATTTTCAAATTTCCACTTGAGTGTGAAATTTGATACCCAAATACACATGGCCTTTATAATTGTGTGGGTGAGTGTAATGATAAGCAAGCGGGAGGGCTCTCTCCCTTGATAAACTAAGGACTTTATTTATTGCACCCCAGAGCAGAGAGAAGTATTAATTTCACACTCTGCCTCACAACTCCACCATAGGAGCAGATTATATATTTGTTATATTAAGGAGGTGTCTCTGAGTCAGAGGAGAATTGCACCTTGGCCTGGTAATGAATGAATGCGTTGCCAATACAAAAGGTCACTCTCTCAGTCAGATTCTGTGATGATTCAACCTCAACCTAAAAGTATATCTACCTTAGCAAGGCACACATAATCTATTGTGTCATCGTTGGTCATAGGTTAACATAACAAGCATCCAATTTCCCGTGTCCCTTCCACAACACGGCCTGCACGGCATTCTTCGCTTATTCTAAATTGGAGCACTGAGCTTGTTTATATTCTGAGATTGTGATTGTGCAGTCATCAGTCATTCAGTACTGTGATGTTTTTTTGTTCAAGCAACTGTGGTCTCTATTGTTATTTTAATTATCAATACAGCGGGAGGCCTCTTTTTTTGTCCCTCGGTGCTGTTGTCTCCCTGTGACATGACAACCCATTGCCATCACAGCAGCATTAAATTGATTTTGTCACATGTTGCTGTGGAGGTTTCGGTCAATAATAAGGGAAAAAGAGGTTTGAAAAATATAAATCACAATACCCTGTATCTCTGTCCTCATTTTTTTTCTTTCTCCAGAGTCTTTACCTTAACCTGACTATCTGATTTTTACATTGTTCATTGCGCTGCTTCACTATGAACTACAGTGGAAACCGCTTATAGTGATCACGGATATAGTGATCAACTGCTTATATGGATCTAAAGGTTCAGGACAAAATCATTCCTATACAAATGCTGTTTAAATAATACATTTATAGTAATCAAGTAGTCCGCTTACAGTGTTCATTTTGGGTCTTTTCATACATGAAAACATATGGAAATTAAATTTTTTTTTTTTGCCTCGCGGGGCAACTCGTCTACTTCAGCTGGGACCCAAGGCCCGGGATGCGAGCACACTGAAATCATGACGGGAAAAAGAAAGTCCTTTCCTCTCAGTGAAAAACAGAATCTCCTCGAAGCTTATGGCAAACTGCCAAAAACGAGCCAACGAGATGCAGCAGCGAAACTGAATGCACTGAAACCACTGCAAAGCAGTGGCTGAGTTTCGCATTTGCATTTTACTGACGTTACTGTTTTTGTAAACGTGCGTCTATTGGAAAGTGTTTGAAACAGCTGGACTGTGTTTTGAAACAGTCAATAAAATTCAGTAAATAGTGAAGGTGTTCGTTTCATTATTTTATACTGTTTTGATGTAATAAATATGTACAAATGTTATAGATGGTTATCTGTATGAGAAATAAAGCAAAATAATAAAAAAATTGGTTATAATCATCCACTTATAGTGATCAATTTGACCCCGGACAGACGTGATCACTATAAGCGGTTTCCACTGTACCTCCAAACATACTATGCACTGTGATACTGCAGGGTGTTGTTATTGTTATTACTGATATGTTTGTGTTACTTGTGTTACACATGTCCCTGATCTGATCTAATGCATATATATATTTTTTGATTTACTATTGTAATCTATTTGATCCAATTAAAATTTGTAGCATCTAGAAGACCTGCATCAATAAATGATTTTATGCCATTTGTATATGCATTCAGTCGGAGTATTTCTTTAACATGTGGGCTCTCAATTGGCCTGCCAGAGAAGCACTCTAGTGTGCATGCTCTATGGGCACAACAAACCAGAAGCACACAGAAGCCTGAAGAACTTTTTGTAATATACGCCCAGTGAGCAACATTTATATGGATGAATGGGCTGCCATTTGTGGTGGTGCACAAAGTGCTGCTGAGGGCGATAGGAATTTCATTAGTTTTGCCATAATTTGATCATAAACCTAATTATTGGAAACAATTAAAATGTTTAACTAATGGTGCTAGATTAAAACTCAGGGGATTTTAGCTCTATTACTAAAGACACATTTAATATTTCAGGCAAATCTCAGAGAAATCCGTCTAATAGTTGTCTAGATAATTGGAGCAAAACAAAGTCTTTAAGCTTCATCCCAACGGGTCCTCCAAATTAAACAACATTGTTTGTCCATGCTCTCCAGAAACACACGGAAACGTTTTCTGATGTTTGATTTGTTTCTGTTGTCCTAAAACTAAGAGTTGAAAGTATAGAACGAAGGAGAGTAAACTAAAAAGAGGATTCAAACAAAATAAGATTTGAATGTCTGAATTCATTGCTTGCCTCTTGTCTTTTCTTAATAATGTTTCCAATGTTACAAATCTGTGTCTTCAAAGTTTTGAAAATCACACACTCAACACACTCATCAGAGATTCAACTCACTTCAAAAAATAAAAAAAATACTGTAAATTCTCTCTTTTCAGAGATTTGATTCTTCTCTTTGAGGTTTGCATTCTGGGATTTAGTTTTTTAGGTTTTAACAGGGGAAATTGTATGAAACTGACAAAAAGGCAGCCTTAAAACCAAACCAGCCTTCGGATGCTCAACCAATCACCGACAGACTGGCACTGGTGTCCATGTAGCCATGCCACTCGCACAACAAATAATTGAATGACTAGTTGCAATTGATGTGTCTCTTCTTCCCTCTTTTCAAGCCAAAATGAGACATACTGTATGTATTGGATCAAATTGATTTATGGTTTATTACAGAGGTGTACAGAGTTTCTAATTTGTCGCCCTGTAGGAATAAAACTTTGGAGATATGGACACAGAGGTTAACTGGTAATGTCAACTTATAGTTCATGTATCATCTTCAATTGAGTAGAAGTGTAGGCTGGTTGATACGTTCTCAGCTTGAGTCCAAGCAGTAGCTGGCTAATGGAGCTGGTAATCCACTTTACTCTGGGTAGCTGGCACTCCGGGACATCGTCTGGTAATTACTGGACTGGATCACTTCTTCATGCTGCCTGAACTATAGCTTGATGGTGGTCATTTAGCTTTAACGACCAGCAATAGTAACATGTAATCTACAGGTCATGACAGAATAGTTGAACTTCCGTAATTAAAATAATGGACTGAGCGAGTTGTCAATGTACCAGTTACACTGATATCATAAACCTTTTCATAGTTTATCATAATATTACTTTAGTTTCCAGATTAAGAGCCATCATACTCAAGATAAAGCAAAATCATTTACCTGAGCTCCTGTAAAGTCATGTGAGGGTAAATCTTGGGTTCAGTATCTTTCTAAAAAAATAAAAGCACTTCCAAAATGCCTTGTTTTCATTATTTTGTTCCTGAAGGACTGCATGAAAAATGTACTTATACTCATGGTCGATACCTTATAGTCTGAATACCTGACTTGAATGCTTTAACTGGATTATCCATTCAGGATAATAAAGGAGAGGATTTCCATCAGTATAATAAAGAGTAGAATAAAAAGGGACCTATTTAAACGATCTAAAGCACATAGTATAAAGTACATTTAGCTGCATTTAGCTTTTAGGGCGTGTCCATCTCCATTTTGCTAGTTTCACGGCCAAAGTAGGGCACTCCTAGGTCCCTCTTGGTTTTGCTAATGTTGTTGTTGTTGTTCTTAATCTTCTTTTTACAGTACTGTAAACAGATACTGCAAATTCTTGCTAAATAAATATCCAACGTTCATGAAAAATAATTAAATTTTGATATGATTGCAGTTGAGGTGTAGTAAATTTCTGAATTTTATCTCAATATATTTTTGACAACATTTTGAGTTCTATCCACATGTAACCAATTGCAGTCAATGGGAATTAGAGCACTTTTAAAAAATGAATTTCTCAGCTATGGAGCAATCAATCTTTGTAAAAAAAATTACAGACATCTGTATGTTGTATAGATGAAGTACATTCATTCTCAGAATTTTGTTTTGTCTGGGAATTGTCTTAGTCATCGTGGGAAGACAGCTGGTTTTCTCAAGCTCGTCATCAAGCCTGATAACAAGCCATTCATTTGAATCAGGTGTGCTGGAGCAGGGAAACATCTAAAACATGCAGGGCAGGAGGTCCCTGGATTACAGGTACATGATGTCAAAGAATCATGTCAGTTTGAAATTATTATGGACTTGGCTGTTCTGCTGACAGGCCATCATATATTTGTCATGTGTGAAGCCACCTCATAATTCTCATCCTCATAATCTTATACATGAAGTTGTATATATGGACCGAGTAAATATAAACAAATTTTCCTTCTTGGCATCAATGAAGTTGTCTGAATCTGAATCTAATTCCTGCCAGCTCAAAGCACATCCCTCTGTAGCTCAGCATGATCACAATTTGTCTTTGGTGCCAAAGGTTCTGAGTTCAAGACCCGGGTGATTCAGAATGAAAATCATGCATTGTGCTGTGGAATTAGAGACATGACTTCAGGGTTTAGAGCTAATCGTGGTCCAGACAGTTCTGCTGATGGATCCTCCTGTATTTGCCTATATCCTTCTCCTTTTATCATCTTCCTCCTCAAAATGTCCAGTCCCGACTCACTGCAGCGCAGCAGCTGTAGTTGATGGTGGTGTTTTCTGTGTGTGTTTCATGTGTGATCTTTAACTGAGGATGAGGGGAGCTGCATCGTAAATATGATCATTCTGATCAATAGCAGATAAGATGCATATGGGTGAAATAATACATCAATAAAGAGGAAAATATTAATTATCTATTATATGTGTCTCCCCATTAAGAGACTTGTGCGCATTTAGGCACATCAGCTTAAATTCATTGATGATTTAAATCTCCTAACACGCCGACAGGATCGGACAGGATCTAAGGTTAATTATTGTTCTGTGTTCTTCTACACATCCACAAGGACACACACACAGTCCAGGTTCAGTCAAAGTTTTGGAGCAAAGTTTTTAGTTCACAATATTTGCGCATAGAAACATTTAAAATGACTGAAAGCAGCCTCTCTAAGCCTCTCAATCTGTGCATCACTGTGTAACAAGCAGAGTGTATGGGCATTGTAAAGGAGTCTATGTAGGCGCATCTTACTATCTGAACAATGTGCACTTCAAATAGCAGAAATAATGCTGCACCACTGACTTTAGACCAGGTTTTTGTTGGTTAATGGCGCTATCGCTTTCTCCTGCCTCAAGATAGCAATGCGCCAACGATGCGCCTGACCGCACGTCATTTTAAGACCAACACTCTCATGGGCGCACAGATTGGCCCAAGTACATTTGCTACTTCCACAAAGTGGATGCTGGGCATGAAAATGACAATGATGGTCGAAAACTGGCAATGACACCCTTGCTGTGCTGTGAACTGCTTTGATAGAGATAGAGAAGATAGAGCCCTTTAACTTTTTAGCCTACTGATTTAGTTTGTTAGAGGTGACTATTATGCATTTGACTTGTCCTGTAACATTAAGAAAAAGTTGGGCTTAATGATTTTACAGTGGTTCTGACATCATGATCCCTAAATCACAGTATTTCTCTGTTGCTCAGTATTTTATTTATTCAATACCATTTCTATCAGTTTGTCAAATAGCTCATGTATTTCACAACATTACACTATGTGTATCATTATAATGATTATTATTAAGTGCATAGTTTACTATGATGAAACAAGAAACCAATGAGGTATTACAGTATATGAATATATTTTACCCTGCCCACCACGCTCATTTCATGCATTGCAGGAAAGAGTGATAGTTTTGATATTTGTGTTGCTTCATAAAGGTCATTGAGTCAGATTGAAATATTTAATAGTCCTTATCATGAACAATGAATTGAACCAAATTTAACTGAGCAGAATCCGAAGAATGAAAAATTATGCCATATCTAGGGAAAAGGTCAGGCTGATGCGTTTCTCTGCTGAATGCAAGGGTGTAACCAACAGTGACAAGAAATAGCCATTGATCAAGAAAAGAGAGGACCACTTGTTTTTGCTTCCAAGGTTGAGAGTTGCTCTTCATGACCGATAGATCGACTTCAGTAAATGTGGATATTTGCATCATCTAATATAAAACTAGCTCCACAGCAAACCAGCATTGCAGCATTCTCCGAATAAAAAAGAAAGAAAAAAAAGAGGCTCCATACAGCATTTCTGGCATAATCCAGGTCTCCAGAAGTCCTGACATCCCAAATTGATTTTGAAAAGATTTCCACCATTTTATAAGCTGAAATCTTCACTGTAACCACTAAGCTATAAGCATTGGTGTGAACCCCCACAGCAAAGAGTTCTACTTAAAAATGGATCTTTTCAAATTAGTTTGGGAGCTCGGGCCTTCCGGAGACTCTGATTACACCGAAAGAGCTGTATGGGGCCATTTAATGTTTTTTTGGTTGTTCTATTCATGTTTTAAAATCCCCATCTACTTCAGCTGTAGCAGTATGAGAACGGTGCTTTGCTGTGAAGCTCCAGAAATGTTTTGTGAATGAAGAAACTTTTTCCCCACTTTCTGGCATAGGGGTGAGAACTATTCCTTTAATGTTATACACCTCTTTTATATAAAATAATATTGTTACACTAGGTCGCATCTCCCCTTAGGCATACTAGTACTCACATGTAATGTATCACATACACTGCTGCAACAACCCATCAGCAAGTCACCCCACAGACAAATCATTTTGTGTGTACTAGTATATGTAAACTGGGAGACAGCAGTATACGCACCATCTGAAAGATCTAGCACCAGCAACGGCAGGATAATCTAACCAATATATCAGTGGAAAAAAGGGGTCAGAAATCAAGAAGTCCCATTGGAATCAATCTCCAGCCTGTTGTGCAGCCGTACCTCGAAGCTGCAGTTTCTGACGCACAAGTTCCATCAGTCTCCAGTGGAATGAAAAAGGGCCACATGTTGTTAAAGAAATGGACTAAGACGGGGCTGTCAGGCATCCCGAGGAGGGAGTCACTCTTCTTATTACCCAGGTAGGGGGTTCGGGCCATCTGGCAGGGGAGCTGACTTTTGGCCACCACAGCTTTTTCACGTCCTCTCTGTGTTTTCTATCACAGTGACTACTCTCTCTGTCTCATTCTCTGCCCCCTCTCTCTTCCACCTCTGTCTTTTTCCATCTCTTCCACGGCAATTGATCTCCTTCTCTTGTCTCTTTTCTCTGCAGCTGCCACTTCCCCTACTATGAGGGTATGTTTAATTAGAATGGGTGATGAATGGTCTTATGTCTTGGCTCAGAAAAGAAACGTGCTGTCAACAGAAACGGGGGAGAGATAGAGAGAGAGAGAGAGAGAGAGAGAGAGAGAGAGAGAGAGAGAGAGAGAGAGAGAGAGGAGGATGGCAGAACATTCAGCAGAAAGGAAATTAACTGCATAAAGTGGAATGTTATCCCATTCAGGCCACAGCTTTTGAACTTAAATGTCTAAATACACGTGAAGTGGATTTTGGTGTTTGCTGCATGAGAAATGAATCAGTGCTAACTTTATTTTCAGTGCTTCAATCACTCAATTTGCAATTGGCTCCATTTGAAATCCATAACAGTGAAAATCTTTAACGTGATTTAAGACATCGACTACAGTCATTAGCACAGTGTTGCTTTGTACAGTCTCACTGTGTGTGTACTGATAAGGTAAGCATGCAAAGGAAAATAAATGCATGTTACCATAACCTTTGCGTGTACTGGATGTTTACACGTGCATTAAAATAGTTTTTTTTTTTTTTTTTTTTTTTACCAATTTGTGATCAATCATTACACTTTTAAACTTTGTAATTAATTCCAAGCTCCTTACAATACTCACTACTACTTTATTATCTTTACCAAAAACTATAAACATTATTGTCTTGGTGTAATGTATTTGTATTTTGAGGTAGAAATTGCGTAAAGCCATCATACATATATATCTGCTAGTAGATGAACTGTTGAAAGAGAAAGGCATAGGGTGACCATGGTACAAAACTTACTGAAGCTGCTGTTTGGTCTTGAAGATGCTTATCCGCCCACTTATCCAAAAAGTTCCATTTCTTACAACTCGAGGGGGGGTCCCAGACATGAAAGCCCCCATGGGACATTCACATCTCCATCAGATAGTTTGAAAGAGGATTGAAATAGTCAATATCACCCATTCCTCAACAGAGAGAGGGGTGCTACAACAGTGAGTTTAAATCTTAATACATGAAACTTTGATCCCAACAGTGCTGAGCAGTATGGTGACATCGCATACCAATCTTTGGGCTGATGCCTATATCTGCTGACACACAAGGTCGAGTTTACTTGATGGAAAGATGGCTGGATATCCACTGGATAAACCAGGAAACCTTAAGCATCTGCTCTGGGGCATTAGCCTGTCGCAGGATCATCGGGCACCACACCTACGACTTCCAAACCCTGAACCTGATTGCCACATGAGACATTGAGGAGGATTTGTCCCAGTCAGAGCCCTTCAAAAAAATATCAAGATCGATGACTGGCAAATGCCAGGCACTGTGGAAAAATCAACATGAGCACACAAGCTTCAGATATCAAAGACAAGCCAGCATGCCAGCAATAGTTCCCAGTCCAACAAGGTTGAGCGCTTGGATACCTGTATCCCGACAAAAGAACATGATCTCCAGGAAACTGGCCAGATGCCAGATGACTCACTTCAAAGCGGCAGAACTCACCATCACACTGGAAGGTATGTTCAGGTAAATATTACCTTTATTTTGATATGTACTTAAGTAAACTGGTGTTCAGGTGCTGTAATCCATTTATGTGTCTGAACATATAGGCAACTACATACCTCTCAGTGAGCAAGATAGATAGATAGTGAAATTGATTATTATTATAACTATTATTCCTTGTCTTTCTTCTGTGCATTGTTGAGGTTTTGGTGCCCCTGGCCAAACCCCTTAATGTACTATAATAATAAAAATAATAATAATAATAACAATAATAATAATGTTATTATTATTTTGGAGCAGAGACAGCTTATTGTTTAATAAATGACTGAAGCTAACATGTTTTGCCTGCCTATCAATCTAGATGAATGTAGATGGATAAATGGCACTACAAGCCAGAGGAACATATGTATTTTTAATTTAGGGATGAACTCTCCCTTTAAACATTCTCAAGCAAATATCCTGAAAAAAATAACAACTACTGATGGCTGTGTTCATTTTTTTGTATCTGTTTAATCTGTTTGTTTGTTTTACTGTTGATGCTCACTTTTGCTCCAACCTCTCTGAATATCTTAAACTCTCTTCAAGTGCCTCTCTTGTCAAACTGCTGTTGAAATGTTTCAGAATTACATGTTGGCAGGCAAATCCATTCCTTTTCCATTGTGGTTGTTTTTGTGTGTGGTATCATAGCTGCATTTGCTTGGGAAAGAGCCACCTGATAACCTCTCTCTAAACATTTAAAACCCCAGCAAACATCAAGAGAGGCAGACCAGAGAGAAGTGCAGAAAAACTGAGCAGAATTTGAAATTGCTTAACGCTTTCAGAGGTTTACATGTACATAAAATTGTAGTTTTAATCTGTGAGCTGTTTTGAAGAATACATATTGTCTGAATGAGCTTACACTCCCTTTTGGTTTTACTGCCTGTACAATACAAAGACAGATATGATGGCAGTTGAATAAGACACAAATTACAAACTCAAGCTTCTAAAAAGAGAGCGAGCGAGCGAGACAGGGAGCAGTGGATGAAGAGAGGGACCTGCGTTTGTGAAATCAGCAGTGAATCAGAGAAATAAAACATTTTCTGCTTGTTCCATGGTGGTTATATTCTAAAGCCAAAATAAACATGCCCACACCTTGGCCCAACCCTGCGGGAAGGTGTTGGATTTTGTATTAATCCTGCTGTGCGGCTCTCTGGTCTACGTGAGCGTGTAACTCAGCCCCGCCCTCGGTCAAACAGACACATAGACCTGCAGTCCTTTACACATCCATTACAGACCAAGAGCAGAGGGAAGAGACAGAGACCATGATTTAACCTGGTCACTACATTTTTATATAACCCAACCTCACACAGTGCAAGCTGTTTATGACTGTGGGCTACACATCACTGTTCAAAAATGGACATCCAGAAACGTCCTGAACACAGCCAAATATTACGAAAATAAGAAAATACATGCTCTCTCCAGAGTCACACACTTTTAGTGGGTTGTAAGTGATTATTGAGAGTGAATACTTTTGTATGAATCCTGCATAATATGCCTATAAAGCTGAAATACAGATGGCTTCGATCCAGACTGATCGAAGAGCAAGCATGCTCATCAGCTCAAAAACCATGAAAACCAAAACCAATTGAACAGCACCCCTCTTTAAAAAACAAAAACAAAAAAACGTCCTCCCGTAGATTAGTTACACACATTCAAAACTTTTATACATTCAGAAAAAAGTAATGTGAATTATTGAATTGCTTTATTTGCAGAATTTATCTACCAAATTATTTTGAAGCCTATACACTAAAAACAAATGCTTTGGCTCAACAAAATAAATGAATAACATTTTCCATTAGTCTTTTTGAGTTATGACAACTTTAAATTAAATTATTTTCAACCAACAATCTACATTGAGCTAGGGAAATTAGCTTTTCCTCTACAATCAAAGGTATTTTTTTATTACCACTCACTTGATATTTGGTAGCATAAGTACAAGTTGATTACTCAAAATTTTTTAATTGTTCCAACTAGTGTTTCTGCATTATTTGAAATGGATTTTTAAGTGTTCTGTACTTAATTACCATAATTATAAACCCATGATTTTAAGTTGACAGATATAAAAAATATATAAAATTAATAATACAATTAAATCTAATCTAATAAAATTAGATTTCCTCCAATAGTTTTTTTTTAGCTTTTCAATGTTTCTGTTTATATTGTAACTTTTAATAAATTCATTAATTCAACAAAAAACATTGTGAGGCAAATTTTTAACTGCAATGTACAGTATATTTGAAGACAGAGTCTTTAAATCTTGAACAACAACAACAACAACAACAAAACAAAAAACAATATTGACTTTGTAAGCATACTAAATTATGGTATCACAGCAAAATTAAAGGCCTTTACGTATTCAAACATGTAAAATCTGTAAAATGTTAACTCCAGCTTGAAAAATATTTTGTAACACTACAGTGACAAAGTTTCATGCATCTTCCCTGTTCTGTTACACTGTTTCGATCAGTCAGTTTAGATGGCCTCTTCGGTGTAAAATACAAAGTATCAAAATCTGAATAAATCTTGGGGTGTACCAATCAAAGATGATGAAAACTGTCATCACTTGCTCAATCAAGGCATCTGCCTCAAAGTCTTCTTTGTCCTTGTAAAGCAAATAAACGATAGGTTAGTGTGTCAGAGATAATGAATTTGATGATTATATCTGACTTTGACTGGCCTGTGTGCTTACCTACTGTGGATTTTCTTTTCTTTCAAGAGGTTGAATTACTTACACCCGAATTCCTTGAAAAGGTCCTCTTCTCTTCAAGGTACCTGACAAAGCAGCAAATAGCACTGGTACTTAATTTGTATTGCGCTATTTAAGAAAAAAGTTTAAAAAAAAAAAAAAAAAGATCAAGAGAAAGAATCCAAATCACTATTAACTAATGGGTGACTGACAACAACTTGCAATTTAAAGATTTGTCTAAATAATTATCATACCTTTCCTCTCCTACCGTTCCTCTCCTTAATGAAAATTTCATCAGTTGCGGGTGTGGTCAAGTTTGGCCACTAAGGCAGATTCAGGGCTTTTGGTGGTTATTCTCTTGAATTCTTCATGTATCTGCAGATTACGCAAATGGAAGACTTAAAACCTGCAGACAATTACCAACACTGCATTGATTCATACCTCAGCATGAGCTATAAGTTAAAGAGCCTAATATGTGAACACTAAAACCAGGTAACTGAAATGACCCACTGACTGGTATTTTATTCCAAGTGAAGGGACTCTCTATAGAGGCTACTTGGTACCAAAGACCAGTCAATAAGTAGGGGCCAGTTACAGTAAGTGTGATAATATAACAGATGCCAGACTTCACAAAGGTTTTTAAAGAACAACTGATTGTTAAAGCATCATGTCAGTTTTATCTAGTTTTATGAGTACAAATCCAGTCAAAACCAAAATCAAACAGATTTCTATTTTTTTTGTTGACAGTTACACCACTATACAAAAAATTAAATAACGCCTTTCCTACCCAAGGCACAAATTAAAAGTCCTCTCTAGCCAAGCACATTTGTCCAATGAAACTTTTTATCATCCACTGGTATGTTAAACAAACAGATAGCATGGCCAAATTGCACTGCTAAAGATGACTAGTGTTAGCTACGTATAGTACAACATTCCAAAACTGTATTAGCAGATGTGATGTAGTCAAACCTCCACACACTAGTCCACCATCACAATTGAGAATATGACCAAACTAATTTCTTCCGTAGACTTTATTTGTAAATTAAATAATACTCACCTTGAAAATATCCTTTGTACCATGTTTTCTCAGCCTACGGGTCAAACAAACGGTCTTATCCGAGAAAAAATAACCAAAACATACCGTTACAGGTGCCCAGTAAAACCAAATCCCTCTACTGCTCACAGCTGAGCACTGTTAAGGGTACTGTATGTTGGAGTACCTGGAAGATTTGCCTGAAGATAAGCAAATGCTATTAAGCATTACTCAAGCACTCTCTCTGTCCACAATTTCTCTGCCAGCTCAAGGCAACCTTTGAACTGATCTCTAGGCACTTCCTGCTGCCTGCTCTGCTTACTTACATTTGACCCAGGTTCATCAAGGTGGGGAATTGCCTGCTGCTCCATCAAAAATAAATACATTCATAACACAAGCACACAGCTGACTTTACTAATTTATAGAAAAGGTTTATAATATTTGTTATTCATAATTGTAAATTAATGAGCCTTCATTATTGACACGTTCTGGTGTGAGGTTTAAGAGCCTGTCTTTTTGAGAAACTGATGATTTATGGATGCTATTGGTCAAAAATATTGAGCAGATGCTCCTCATCGCTGATGATATAATATAATAAGCTTGAATCAAAGTTTCAAACGATGAGCCATGTCTATTCTCTTCGTAAATACTGAAATATCTGCTCATACTGTAGATCTATTGAAATCTCTTCCAGCCAGCATTTGACAGCTAGTAGTCTGAAAGAGGAGACCAAGTTCAACAGCAACACAAAACAATTACTTTAAGCAGCTTTGCAATGCGTCGCATCAATATTTAGGTTTGACTTTGCATGTGGCATCTGCAGCTGTCAACCCAGCTTTGATTTTGCTGCTATGTGGGCATTTAAACATCGCTGTTGCAGTTGAAAAGGTTTGCTTGCTTCATGTTGTTACTGTATAGACACACTCCATTACAGCCAATCAATCGCTCACTCAAGTATTAATACCCAAATATAACAGTACAAACACTTCTCTGTGATTGCCAACATATCAATAACTATCACCGCTCGTTACAACCTCTTGCTTGCTTGCTTGTTCATGAGAGGTACATGATACACGCGAGGCATAACCATTCATCACCCTCGTCTCTGAATTATACCGAACTACTCCTACATGAAAGATTTCTTACCCTTCAGTGCAGGGAGCCACTTCAATGCTAATGCTACTGACAATGAAATAAAACATGCATGTGGTCTATCATGCCAAGACCTATATAACAAATCTTGCACGTTCACTCAAACTTGAAATTTGAAAAAAAAGAGAAAATATTTGAATTTGTAATGTTACGCTCCTCACACGACCAGTTCCAGCCACATTTCAAGCCAATAAATAATGATGACACTTGCAAGCTTCAGATGATAGGAAAGTGTGGCATATGTCATATCTGTATCAGCTGGTGATGTATAATAGTGGTTTATCCATCTTCATCTTCACATGGCATCCCATCCTTCATTCAGCACCTCTCTCGGCTTACACAGTACATGGCCACTCTAATTCCGCTCAGACCAGCAAGTACACAGATGCGCACAAACTCCTCCCTCCTGGGGTGATTTAAATTAATGGTCAAGCCTGCAAGCATGAGAGAGAACAGGTCTGGAAGATTTACTCTCCCGCTAGCTGCCATAATTCTCTGCCTCTCTCGGCATCCTCTGGTGCTATGGTGATGAAGAGATGATGGGAGGAAGCCTCTATTTCATCTCTCTCCCATCAGCCTCAGTGTTGCCCGCAGCTTTTTCAGCAGCCATAAAGCCTGCCTGTAGGTTCCCTCACTGAACTCGATGGCTGACTACTGATTTATTCAAAAACTAAGCTGTTGCGCTACTGAATTGTTTTGACTAATAGTATATTACAGCATGCGTGAAATATTTAGTCACAGATTAACTATCCATTCTTTGACCTGGCAGTTTCCTCATTACTCATCATAGCGCGTGACGTTTTATCTTGGATTAAAATTTTGAATTTAAAATAATCACGTTAAATGCTTGATGTGATCTATTTAAAGACTTTATAGTCTCAAGTATGCCAACACTTCCGTTGTCAGTTTTCACTTTCACATTCTCAGACAGATGTGTAAATGCACAATATTTACTGACAGCTGGTTTGACAAGTTCCCTTCTGTGATGGGAAAAAAATAAAAAATTTAGAGGTGGGAGTATTAAAATGCCAGTTTACATTTTCTTAAAACAGTATTTACATATTCAGGCTGCTTGATTCACAAACATAAGAGCTGCATCTGGCAGCAGTATTGGCGGGTCAAACAGCCTCCTTTGTTGTCCTCCTCATTGACAGGGAGGCTCCTTGGGATGCATTGTTTGAGTCTGACAGCTGTCTGCTCCCTGGCACCTTTCAGCATGTTGCTCTCCCAGAGGTACCTACAGGTGCTGAGGATGCGCACTGCACATCTGTCTATCAGGGAAAATAGAGCTGTTCCTGAGCAGATGGAACATGCACCATGCTCGGAAGTTTAAAGTGATGGAAATATACATACAGGTGTATCGCATTGAAGTTGTCTGAGGCGTCATTAGATGTTGTAATATGACAACTTGGCAGCTCTGATTGAGGTTATTTTCCTTTTTCAATGGTGCACTCATTGCAATAACTGAATTGACTGATTTGTGCAAGTGATGCAATCCAGCTTTTTACCTAATGGGATTAAGTGGTTTTATTCCACTTTTCCACACAGATAAAAGAGAATCAGAGAGCAGGACCAAGAAGCAAACCACAGCCAGCACTTTATACGAACACTCACCTTTGCAAAATCTAATAAAGTGAACCTCCTAGCTGGTAGCAAGCTAACATTAGATAGCTGATGCTAATCTAAAAATGTGCGTTTACATGTGCTCGATAAAGTTTGATTAGGTTGATCCAGATGTTGAATTTAGCTATCCTTTTCTTTGAAGTAGGTTATGACAAATGTCTGAGCAGCTGCAGACATGGTCATTGCAGTGTTATTTGTGGATAAGGTAAGATACACAAGGCCTAACATCTGTGATGGATTATATACACACTGTTAGGTTTTGTAAAACGTTAGGACCCCAAAGCAGAGTCTGACACAGATTTCACGTAAAAAAACGAGTCTTTTAATAAGAACAAAAAGTGCAGACAAATGGTCTGAATACTAAATAACAAAAAGAGCAGACAAAAGGTCTG
>JBBPCS010025918.1:0-23748 GCA_037974645.1 Hollardia meadi
CATGAATACCAGGACCCAGGGTTTTCCACTAGAACATTGTACTGTAGCCATGATCAATGTCATTCACTTCATCTGTCTGTTGTGACTGATTGGTGTTTATTCTGGTTGTCTGTGGACACATTTGTAAAGTTTCTTATTACAGGTTTTATTTAGAAAATGATGTGGTTGTTTGGAGGCCATGAAATCACATCTTAAATGACAAAGTGAATACCTCCTATAAAGCCAAACCTGCATCTAACCTGAATTTCAACCCTCAGAGATACAGTATACCTCTGCCTCCTCTGTCTTCATTGTTTAGACAACAGTCAATTTTTTTTCAACTTGCGTCAGCACAGAGATTAACTAGACAAATTAACTATGCAAATAAAAATTCAGAATGGTCAAGTTGTCGAATGAACCTGCAGGAACATATTTATGAGGCTCACCACTGTGTTATCTACTATGTTATCTATTACTGCAGCAACCCATCACTTTATGCACTTGACTCAGAGAAAAAGACTGTATGGGTGGTTAGTGCTTCATATTGAGTACAAACTTTGCAAATACAGCCTGATGGTAAAGACAGATATTGGGTGCAGAGGGCAAGAGGGGCACCATAAATCAACATCTATCTGAGCTGCCACATTTAGTTTGGAATGATGTCTCCTCAGCATCCCAAAGGCACTGGATGCACACCTCATAGCACTTCTCCTGCTCCATGACAGTGGGCATGATTGGCCACTGTCACAACAGCATTGCTCAGAGAAAACTTTTTTTTTTTTTTTTTCATTTCTCTCTGTTATGTTGTCTCTTCTTTCCTTGTGTGACGTTGCCTTGAATTGACTTATACTAACTTGCAGGCCTCAATGGCAGCAACACAAACTAAATCATGTCAACATTAACACTTTTACACACATCTGACACATTAACACTCCTTTTTTAGATCTCAAAACATAATTAATTAATTATTGAAAGTACTGTTTGTATAAATTGTATGGTAAGACAATCTGTTATCCATATAGGAGGATAGAGAGGAGATTTGAAGAATAGATTGCTTTTTCTTTTTCTTTTATTTTCATGTCAAAAAGTGCCCAACCCACATGGGTTTACAAGACACAAAAATACAGTTGCAGTTTTCAATTATTTCATCACATTTAATTTCATAAGAATAATTACAGGTTATTGAACCTGCAGAGCCACCGTAAATAACCTTGGTACTGTATTCCCTGTCAATGAACTGGCCCCTGTCAGTCTGTGTTTGCTTGTGGTTCGATTGTGTTCACTGGGCTCAGCCCAGCATCTAGCCCAGTAATGTCACGCTTCAGTTTTCTGCGTGCCAGTGCAGACTGGTGGTATGTTGGCATACAAAGACAAATCTCTGCACGCATTTGCAAATCGCCACATGCATTTGCAGGTCTCTAGTGTCCATTCACATTTGTATAGTTTTGCTACAATGATGGCCCCTTAGGCAACTTAGTGTTAGCTGCATCATTTTTCATTTGACATTGCTACACCACCCCATGGCAGTTACACTGCTGCACAGGCCACTGAATACGTACCAAAGGAGAATACTAAGCATGTGTTAAATAAAAAGTACATTATATTCCAACTCGCTCTTCAGAAGACAAAATGGTGTCTTTACTGTTTAAAGCTAACTGTACATATTGTGCATTATGTCTTAATCCAAGTTGTGAATTATGCTCTGTGGTACAGGATCTAATGGAATGATGGACACTGTGGCACCATGACTATAGTAATGTGATGCACAGAGTGCACTGAGTGCCAACTCATCCTTAATTTGAATTGCAAAATCATTAGCCTAGCGTCCTGACAAAAACTGTTTGTGTGTGTGTGTGTGTGTGTGTGTGTGTGAGAGAGAGAGAGAGAGAGAGAGAGAGAGAGAGAAAACGTAAAAGACAAATAACTATGCCGCTCCTACAGTTCCTCTCTCCGGCTTTCCGTCGTTCTTGTATGTAAGATTTTATTTATGCAGCTTTACAAATTATCTTACACAATGCAGCTCCCCTCTTATTAAATACTTGGATCACTAAATATTTAACTTTTTCCTCAGGGGAGGGGTTTTCAGAAGAAAGTTAGAGGTTCAATATGTCATTTTTGACTCAAAAAAAGAGAGAAAAACACAAAGAAACTCTGCATCTCTGCTTCTTTCAAGCCCATTAGCTAAACCCCTTACCACCAATTTACAATACATTTGGGTAAAACTTCAAAATTAAAAAGAAAACAAAAAACCTTCACAATACAAAAACCTGTTTTGCAAATTCAAATTATGTTGTATTTATCAAACATGTTGACACTCTAGCTTATTTTGTGTAAAACTTCTAATGTGGTCCTTTTTAATACATTTTGCCTAAATTATAGTATGTCAAAATGATGACTGATTAAATCACAGATTTATTGCATCTGGCTTGTAATAGCTAGAGTGAGAGTTCTGTCAATTCTCAAAGCCAACCTTGAGCAAGCACTTAGGGTTGGAAAGCAATTTAAAGAAAGTCAGACAGCGAATGTGCCTAAGCTCTTTGTCATGAGGAATTAGTAGCAGCTTGTTTAATGTCTTTAGGATTATGATGGTGGGAATGGTAATTACGATCATGGTAATGATAATTAAAATGTGGATGCCTCCAAGGTAAAACGAAATGAGAGAAAAAAATAGGCTGTAAATGAATTGTTTCTTTGTCAACTGCTGAGCCTCAGAATACTAGATATAGCTGAAGAGTGATTAGCTTTGATTTGATCAACTCAAGACTAGGCGTCGAAGGAGTGTTGCATCCCTTTAGCCTTATTCTTTGCTCTCTTCAATTGTCATAGAAGATGTCCCCTTCCTATCTTTATTTCAATGCTTGTTTCCAAGTTTCTGTTAGAGAATAAATAGCTGTGACATCCATTCGTGGTGTAGTATTAAGTTAAAATATTCAGCTACATCTTGACAGTCAGTGAGGTCAACCAGAGTGGATCTATGCTCAACAGTTGTTACAGTATGTAGTGACTCATGAAACATTTATATTGAGGCTACTTTAAACCAGGAAGACCAACCATGAAACGATGGCTGTTTTGACGCTTTGGACTGGACCTCATATTCTTAAGCTATGCAGATATTTGACTTCTTGAAATCCAACATAATGCAGACGCAAATGGTTTGAGATATCCAAAAACGCTAAAGAGAATGATATGACTCACCATGTAGTTCTGTTGATGGGCCTATTTTGACATTTAGGAACACGCTAATGTTGCATGTGCCAGAGTCATTCAAAAGAATTTACAGCAGCCAGCAGACATAGCTTCTGGACTATAAATTATATAAAAATTTAAACTGAGAGCATCTGACATCTCAGCACTTGTAGAATCTGTCTATTTCACGTAGTATAGAGTCATGACATTTGGCAAGAGAAATGTGCCTGCCACTTTCCAGTACAATATGCACATAGTTTTAGGGGATTGGCCCCATGCTAATGTGTAGATTGATGATGTTGTGGCTACTCTGACTGGGCTGACCATGTTTCCAGTCGGAGCGGTCTTTTAGTGGCTTGCTGAGACATCGTTAATCCTTAATATAAGTGTGAGTTTGGTAAGGTTACAGTTACCTACCCGGGGAAACAGGTTGACCATGGTCAGGTCCGCCCGGTGAATGAAAAAGTTGCAGCTGTGTTGTCTTATCTAGTCCCCACCACTGGAAGTAAGCATTTTTTTTGTGCATGACAAGATACTACTGGTGTTTTTGTAAGAAATTCTATGTAGTGGTTGCTCCACTTACCAAGCTGTATAAACCTGCTATTTCATTTGTGTGGACTGATGAATGTTGTCATGCCTTTGATGCTGCTTAATCTTTACTCTGCAGTGCTCCTGTTTTGGCTGCTCCAAGCTTTTCTCTCCCCTTTAAGCTAGAAGTTTGCTTATGGAGCCGGAGCTGTGCTGCTGCAGGACGGTGGGGGAGATGTGTAACATCCAATGTGCTACTTCTCAGTGAAGTTCAAACACACAATCAGATGAACTACTCTAATATTTAGAAGGAGCCATTAACCGTGTTACTTGTGCTGCAGGACAAGTAACCAGTGGCCAATGCATAAACCAGCCAGTGGTTTATGCACTGTGTTTATTGTTTGATTTAGTATTTTAAGTTAATGTTCATTCATCAATGGTTATAAGTAAGTAATTTGGAGAGAGAGAGAGAGAGAGAGAGAGAGAGAGAGAGAGAGAGAGAGAGAGAGCAGAACCAAAACACAAGAAGAAGCACTACAGTACAAAACAGTTCTTACTTACTTACAATACAAATTGATCTATATGGCTCTTTCATGTTGTAGACATGAAGGGCAACACACATCTTGAGTTTATGACTGTGACAATAACATCCAAACACTCACACCCATTGTTTACCATGTAAGCTTCTGCGGCATCAAGTTGTGTAAAATTGTCTGGATACACCATTGTCCTATATCCCGATGTTGACACATGTCAACTGTCCAGGAAGCAGCAAATTTATCACACTTGCTCCCCAGATGATTGGCACATCCAGAAGTACTACTACTACTACTGTCTACATAAGGTGTCTATTGCTGCATGTGTGCTACGGGTGTCAATTCACATGCATGAAATGACATGTTGATGTGCCTTGCATATAAGACTCTTAGCAAAGCAATATCATGTCATGCCTGATGGTTCAACTATTGAACCATCAGATTTAAAATCATATTAGATCAGATCAGCAAAGTTTCAGCTTTCAACTGGGATCCAGACAAAACAGTCACACTTAGCTGAGCATATAATTGCTGGACAGTAATCTGAGGGCCAGCAACATCTTTGAGAATAATATATTTCTCTTTTGTAAAGGCAGCAATATATATGTTTTATCATAAAACAGGAGTGTATAAACATTTTTTTTTAAATTCACTATCAGTTATTTTCTTAAATGAAAGAGTCTGCTATTTCTTTTAGTTCTCCTCCCTGTCTTTTCAGCCATTATGCTAGCTGATCACTAAATGAACATCTTTGGGGGCCAGTAGCATTAAGTCCACAGACTGAATGCTACTTAATGATACATTTCATCCCTGTCATTTATAATCACTGTCACATGGTGTAAGTAGTGTATGTATCACAGGCCCTGCTTGAATTGTCTGTTATACTTATACTTTTATTACAATTTATGTGAGCAGCTAATGCACAACACGTCTGTGCTATCCAGAGGTCCTCCAAATAAAGGGGAAGAAATTTGTTTACCAGCTGGTTGTCAGAGATGGGAAAGCTTTAGTCAATCTTGAACACTGTCAGTGGAATATTCCACATTCATCAGGAACACCACACCCCATTGCAGTCAATTCTGCCATTAACAGGAGATTCCAGGGGTTTAGCGGAGCAACAGTGAGCCAGACTGGAGGGGGTGCAGGTGGCACAGCAGAATACAGAATAATTATAGAAAATTGCAGGTAGTGGGATGGGCAAAATAAACTCTTGAGAAGAGTTAGCAGCAGCTTGCCAGGAGGACATTTACCCACTAGTTTATCTTTTTGTGAGAACTGTGAACTTCTAGCCAGAATCATAATCCGCTTTAACATTTTGTTTTATTTCTTTTCTGGAAGTCAGAAATCTACTCAGAGTGACATGTTTGGATTTGTGGGCTATGGCTTTGTTTTTTATATAATGTGTTCTTGTAATGCAAGTTTTGTTGTTAGAATATACTTTATAATTGTTGCAGACTTAAGTTGTATAACTGTTTACCATGGTTGAGCGAGTAACTGAAAAAAAAAGTATTCAGTACACATATATCATCTGAGTAAATGTGTCAATATTTGTACTTAATAAAAATATAAGGCAGCTGACTTAAGTTTGTGTATTCAGGGAAGCAATAAATATAGCAATGTCTGATCAAATCATATCAAACCTTATCAATTTCAGGCTGAACAACCTCATCCCGATCCGGTTTAAACACCAAACACTTCGTGCCTACTCCAAGTACGGATACGGTTAGAGGTATTTAGATGGTTGAACAGATACAGATAATGCTGTACTTGCTCACCTCTGCTGTTTACTTGATCAGACCAAAAAGAAAGACGAGCAAACTGAAGGGAAAGACAGATTTGGAAGCGAGCGGGAAATTAAACTGAAACTTACATTTTTAATGATTATTTAAATGTGGTTCATAACTATAAGTGGAAATAAAGGAATGCAATCAGCAGGCTCCTTTGAAAACACTGATTCAGACATCACAAACACCCAAGAGAAAATTATAACTATTCATAGGGAAATCTAGAAGATGAGTAGTGTGCTTCTGTACATTGTTACCAAGATTGCCCTCTCAAAAACTGGTTTCTTCTCTATGAATATCAGTAATCAAACACATTTTGTGATTACCTGATTGGTGAAATCTGGCAATCCTGGCTCCTAGTATTTCTAAATGATAACTTCTCATCACCTGTATATTCAAGGTGGTGGCACAGTGGCAATGTAGCCACATCTGTTGGTATGCCACATTCTGTCTGTTTAGCACCATGGCCTACAGCCCTCCTTCCCTCCCTTCCTTCCCTCTCACTCTTCCCATCCATCTCTCATATTCCCTCTCATGTTTCCTGAGGCATTAATCTCATCACAACACATTCTTTTCTTCCATACTGCTGGTGCACTGAATTCCTCCCAGTTTGGACATCATAGGACTGGTGTATTTATTGTCAACGCAAGAACAAGCTGTATTCCTGTAAGACTGAAGCAGCTATTGTATTGTATTCCACATGCAAATTCTTCACTGTGCACAATAAAAAGAGTTTAGTATAGGGAGCTACACCAAGGGGCTCCATTGACATGCTGTCAGCTAAAACAATTCACAAAGTTGTCTTTTTAATTTACAAATCATTTTAATACAGAAGTAGCTGTGCAAACCAGAGCATTTTCATTTTCATTTTAGAATTTTTGTGAAGCAGGATTTGTGGTAAGCGAGGTAACTCTAGGGATAACCATGGATTTCAGGGTTACAAGGGTGGTTCACTTCTTACTGGGGTACATTACTATGTTAAGTTATGCTGCACACCTAACCTGCTCCGAAGCAGGTTACGATGGAGATAAGAACGTGTGTAACAGTTCTGCTTTTTGACCAATCAGTTCTCTGGAAAATGACTTTAGCATCATTCATAGAAGATCTTGGTGCGCAGATCCAGGGAGGTGTACTTCTGTGTCGGAGGGTCACCTCCCGTCTTCTTCCCTGGATTATATGTTTCACTTCATTGTATTTGTCTAATATTATAGTTTGCTTTTTGTTTGGTCCTCATTGGTCATATGCTGCAAACACCGCCCCTTTTATGTGTGATGTTTTGGCTAGATCAGGAAATCCTTGAACACCTTGACAACCACCTTTACATACCAAGATTACAGTAATCAGGCTAAGTGGCTGAAGATAACGAAAAGATATTCTGGGTATGTTAAACCATTTTCATAGTAGAGGCCTCTGATGTCTCTGCATTGCCTTCTTCTGTGGCCTTTTTTAATGCCTCCATGACAGCTGTGGCTGGAGGCATCATGTTTTCAGGTTATCCATTCGTCCCATTCTTGTGAACGCAGTATCTCAGGAACACCTTGAGGGAAATTCTTCAAATTTGGCACAAACATTCACTTGGATCCAGGATGAACTGATTATATTTTGGTGGTCAGAGATCAAAGGTCAAAATCACTGTTACCTCACATGCCCGTAAACACAATATCTCAGGAACGCGTAAATGGAATTTCTTCAAATGTGGCACAAATATCCACTTGGATGTGGCAATTCAGATGTTGAATTGGTGACAGTAATCTTGGGTTTCCACCTTGAAACTGTGCTGATTGTATAGATTTTCTGTTCTGCTGGGTTGAAGATGTGTGTGAAGAATCCACATTTTAGAATTTGTAGCTTCTTTGAGGCAACATCCATATTTGAAGCATTTTAGTCCACCACAAGCTCATTGGTTCTGGGCTTCAGGTGATTGTCACTGCACCATGTAACCAAGCTCTTTATCAGTCACTACATATATTATATGACTCTTGACAGACATGGATGGAAACTGCAACTTGATTAGTGCACAGAGAGAGACATACAACCATAATTCAAATTTCTAATTTTTTTTAAACAATCATCCTGATGGAACCATTCTTTTTGAATAATTGAAAATGAATATTTGTTTGCATGCTTAGGCCTGTAGTTTATTTCCCATACCATCCTGTCATCCACTCCTCATGCATGCTCACTCATAATTTCCTGCTGTCAATTGAGATATCAGCTGTTCTCATCAGCTGGTCTAATCTATTCAATAGCACATGGACACACTTTCATTGTTATCCTATCATCATGCTGGTACCTTTTTAAAAAAAATAGGTCTGGACTCCATGGGGGATTTCTCTTGCTGCTGCTGCTCAGGACAGTTGCCCCTCAATAACAACAATAATGGTGGCATGAGAGAGCCGCAGCAAACACTGCAGAAAGAAATAACTGACCCAACTGTGCATCCTGGGGGGTCCAGACTCCTTTCGTCACACCAACCAACAGCTTTGCCCTGAAGCAGGTAGTGGTGGATCGCGGCAGGTGGGATAAAGTAGTTTCCCCGGCGAAGGCACATGTGCAAATGCGTCCTGAGGCCCAGAGAAAACCCTAGCGGGCAGTAGGTGTTTTGTCGGG
Organism: Hollardia meadi; assembly: GCA_037974645.1. NCBI lineage: Eukaryota > Metazoa > Chordata > Actinopteri > Tetraodontiformes > Triacanthodidae > Hollardia > Hollardia meadi. The sequence goes on from JBBPCS010025918.1 coordinate 8,624, forward strand.
TGGCGAACAAATCAACCTCCACTTTACCAAACCAAATTTGCTCCACCAACAAGTAGTGAGGCTCCCCACTGGTCTTGCAGGTGACCACCTCTGGAAATAAGTTGGCTCCCCTGTTCTTCAGACCCAGGATGGGGAGAACCTTCAGGGAAAACAAGTGCTCTGAGGCCCACAATCACAGGTTCTCCTCTGTCACTGAGGGACGCTGATCGCGGACACCACCTCCCACACTGGTTACTATAGTAACTACCATTAACAGGCATGACACTCATTGTCATTAGAACAGGTGAGGTGTAGCGACGAGGAAAAAGAGGACTGGCCATTAGAAATGGTTCCTGTGCCTCTGAGCAGGACACAGTCTAAATACAGACTGCAGCTTGTTGTTTATGTGCAGGTGTTTGTTAAACAGGTAACAGAGAGAAAACATTGCTACTCTGCACTGATAACTGTCTTTATTAGACCGTGTGCGTCTGGATAAGACGCAAAGGGTGCATGACAAATCGTCTGTATGTGGTGACCTGTGATGCGAATGCATCTCTACAGCTGTTAAAGCCGACTGACAGTTGATCCAGCTGTGATCAGCTGCCACAGTCATCAGAAACGGACGTCGCACGTGGCGCCTCAGAGGAAAGAACATCTAATTTCTCTGAAAACAATTTCCTCATTTCCTCTCTCCCCGTTTGGTTTCCTTGCATCTTTTCATGCATCCTCGGCGGGAGGGACTAAGGTGCAAGGAAAAGATGCAAGTGATGGACACATGGATGCAATTTAAGGGAATTGCAATGTACCTAATGTCTACAACTGTGAGTGACTGGGTGCTGATCCAATTTCTGCTATCTTGCTTGGGCCCATATTATCTGGTGATGGCTTCATTCTTTTAATGACAATCAACCATTCACTTGGGTCTTCATCTGCTGAAGGCTGGGCTGTTGATGCTGCACTACAAGGCAACTTCCTCTTCTGGTAGGGCCACTGGCCCTCTTTAAGATTCTGCCTGATATTCGGTAGCTTCATTTCTATGAATCCTTTATTGGATGCAGGATCATAGAAATGTTTCTGCAAACGAAAACAAGATATATAATAACTACATTTAAAAATGAATAAGTACTCGGGGTCATTTACTTGTAGATTTGATTATTTCCTCTCATATGTATTGCACATCTCATCCCAAAAAAAAAAAAAAGATTGCATAGTGAATATTAAGGCCACTCATTTAATTAAGCAATATGTCATCACGGCTCTGAGACAGTGGAATGGGAAAATGGTGTACTCTGCATCTTTAATAATAATTGCAAATCCTTCACCCTCTCCGGAGACCATCACATTCAGCGAAGGGAGGAGTGTGGTTAAAGGTTTAGCCAAATGCTGTTTGTCTGCTGTAGAAGGGTAACTGTAAGGCAATGTCAACCATTTCATATACAGCCACAAGATCATTCCAAAGAGTATTCAAATCCACTTGTGCTCAGACCTGAATGACTGAACAAAAATAGTCAACTTGAATCTAGAATTTATATCACAAGAATGAGTGTTTGAAACTTACAATCCATGTTTCTCAACAAAGTCACTGACACTTAATTTGACAAGCTTCTTTCTGCTACTGGTGAACAGTGTGCCTGTCTGCTGATGATCAGTCAGGATGTCTGGAGCCATCATTTCCAGAAGATATTTCAGCTGTACAGCAGGTCCTTCAACGGAATATAAACGAACCCTACAGTGACCGGGTCCACACACTTCTACTGTATATCATAAATTCAAAACACCTAATTCTTCATAGATGGAATATGTCAACTAAAATTTGCTGTGCAGGCTTTTCATTTTCACCATTTGATTTTCAGCATGTGGAGCTTGAAACTCCACAAACTCCAACTGGATTACTGTGGAGACCCCAACTTGGCACTTCTCGTAATCGATAACATCTGTGCTTGTGTCACAGTCAATATAGTCTTTGAATTCATTGTTATACTTTAGAAATCTTTCTAGCTGCACTGAATGTGAAAACTCTAACAAGCCTACAAAAGCTGCAGGGCATTGTTAACACTAAAAAGTTTCTTGCACATTTCAGTGCCATCTTTACAATGCAAGGACAAACTTTGTAATAAAAGTCACTTTTTTCCATTTAAAAACTGATATTGTGAAAATATCATTTGAAGCATACAGGATATAGGCCCTTTGTCAAGGTGGCTTTTTTGACATATCATTGAATGAGTAAATACAGATGTAAGCAACACCATTAATTGTGGCTCCGTTCTATTTAGATGTAACACAGGTATTCCAGTGACCCAGATATATACTATTTAGATAGCACACTGCCAGCTGCTGTGTATTGGAGCAATGCATCAATACAGCCACAATTAAAATAGCATCACATCACAATACTTTATCTAATGTAGATAATAACAATAATACAGTGTAGAATCCACATTTCATGTTTTCCCAAGTACACAAAAACAAATTCCAGTGTATCAGCAGGGTTGTGCAGAGTTGCTGTGTAACATTTGCATGTTGATAAACCAATCTTACAGTTCTATAAGGTACAACTTAAAATCAAAGCACCAGGGAAGTTACTTAGGACTTAAACAAGAAAGGGGAAGAATATAATATCTCTATATATTTATGTAATATGTCACATGTATAAAAAAAAAGAGGATGATGAATGAATACAATTTTCGGCATCATAGTAATTTCAACTTTTTTTCCCTCTACCACACAGAAGTAGCTTAACTTGGTATCAGGACAGTCACTTTACCTTATGTTAGCCTAAAACAAGGATACATTATTGTGATATATACCTGTGTAAACATTAAGTACTATCATATAAAGAATAACTTTGCAAAACGTTGTGATGGCCCCTCTGCTTGTCACCCTTGCTATTGTTGTGCTCTCTCTCTCTCTTTATGGCTGCAGATCTGATTGTCAATATAATTGTCAATACACCTGGGCCCGGTGTGTCCCATGCTGTCCCAAATGGGGGCTCTAACTTTTTAGTTTTTTGCTTTCGTAGTGTCATAATTTGATATAGAACATTTTTCCACTGGTCTTTGTAGGCAGAGTTGTTAATTTGCGAATGAAGGAAGTGTGTGATCAGTGGAAGTTGTCTCTGATGTGTCGGTACCACAAGTCCAGAGTTGGTGGTAAATTGAGTAGGAAATTGTAGAAAGTGCTGTTGGAAGACACTTTTGTATAAATTTTGTATAATGGGCTTTAAGTAAGTATAGTTGTCAGTGTTTTGGTTTGTGTTTTTTGTGTTTTACATTTTAGATTTTGTGGATTTTGTATTTGTATGTGGATTTTGTATGTATGATTTTGATTTTGAAAGAGGAGTTTCTGTTTGTTGTGTCACATGCTCTGTGGTACTCTGGTGTTTTTGTGGCACAGGTAAGTACATGCTGTCCATTAGACATATAACGTTATTTTTTGGAGCTTAGGCTGTAAAGCGGGTTCCCTTTGGAATTCGTTTGGGGGAAATTTACAGTGTGGCAGCAGACGTGGTTAGAGCGGTAGTCTGGGGGCACATCCCTGGGTACGAAGGGGTCGCCAGTTCACTGGTTGCTCTGCTGTCCCCTTGGGCTTTCAGTGCATAAGTACCCACCGCAAATAGCTGCCCGAAGACTATGGAGGTGGTTATCTAGTTTCTAGGCAGTTGGAGAAAAAGGTTCCAATTCTGATTTGTTGTGCATTTGGCTGACTGTGAGCTCCTGTTCCAGTTGTTTTGCTGTGTGTAATAGTGTGTTTGGCTTTCCTCTCGGCTAAGGCTTTTAGTTTGGTTATGGCAGGGGTTGAGGATTTTTTGAAAGCCCCATCAGAGAAGGTTTTAGAGTGCTGTAGTCGAGAGCATATGGTAAAAATTGCAGAGCACTTTGGAATGGATGTAGGAGACAAGTGTATGAAGGAGAACATTAAGTCAATTTTGAAGGCAAACTTGTTTGAGGATGGAGTCTTCAATGTCATGGTACATCCTATCGGGTCTGTTACTGGAATTACTCAGAGTGTATGTTGTTGCTGCAATGTGTGCTAACACTTAAGGCTTGAGAAGCTTACTGTTCTCTTCCAGTGAGTGAAAGTCAAAGTTATCCTTTGGTTAAGGTCGCTGTGTTGAAAGTGAACGAGTTGGTACCAGAAGTTTACAGTCAGGTAAGTAGTAGACACATATGGAATTTGCAAGGTAACTCATTTTAGTCTGTTGTGTACAGCTCTCGAATTTAAGATATTTAATGACTTGTGAAATGTAATGGAGCAGTTTAAAAATTGTCTGCTTAGCAATGTTTCCACCTACATTAATGAGCATAAAGTCAACTGCTGCCGAGGCTGCTGCACTTGCAGATGAGTATGTCCTGACGCACAAAATTTCCTTTGAATCCCAAGCCTGTGATGATGGTGTTAAGGTGCGTTCAGGCAAGTGGTCAGATAACCAGCTTGGTAGGTCAGAACAGCTGTCAGGGTGTTGCCAACGTGTGTAATTATTGTAAGGAAAATGGAAAAGTTGAATGTCCTGCTATACAAGCTAAGAGCAAGCGTAACAGAGATGTCCATGCTAAACCTACCATGTTGGCTATGTCAACTGTTCCAGGTTCTCTTTTGTCTTGTGGCCCTGTAGATGTGAAAGCAGGTAGTCAGACTAAGGTTTCAGATACCCTTTATGTCTGATAGCTTTGTGTCATTGACCAGGAGTTGCCAATTAAGATTCTGAGGGATACTGCTTTCTTGGATTCATTTTTCTTTGTTTTGGTCTCCAGGGGTTCCCGGCTCCACTGCATAAGTTGATGCTGGATTATGGTTTGTTGAAAGGTGAGGTTAGGATGGCTATGTGCCCTGCGCTGCCGATTGCGGGTGTAACTGTCATTCTGGGAAATACACTCCTACACTATTGACTTTACAGATTTCACCTATCTTTTTGTTTATTTTGTCTACTTTTATAAATAAATGACTTTGTTATTTAGTTTTTCTGAGTGTCTCCCGTTATTTTGTTGCCAGGCTGTGACAACTTATTCCCTGTTGCCAGGTTTTCGCATTTCTCTCGTTGGAACATCCAAAAGCAGAACAAAAATATGGGATTTGTTATTTGAATGTGTCAGAACAAATCTGCAAGATGGTATGCAAGAAGACGCACAAGCCCAATGATCAGAAGGACTGGCAAATTTTCTCATTTACCATTTTATAGAGGTTAAATATTTCGTCTGGATCATTAAAATGTAAATCACAAGGTAACAATTATATTCAGTGACATGGGAAATAATTCTTCTGATGTTACACATTCAAAATTATTATTTAAAAAAGTAAGGCTGTGCCACAAAATGGCCCTCAGGGGCGCATTAGCAGAACTGGCCAAAACCAGATCGTCATGGCAGCACTGGTCATGTCAATATCAATAACATTACTTTGACAAGATGAATTACGTTAAAGTTGCCCCACTTGCCTGCAATGATATTTCAATATGATCTTAACAGGCTTTAATTTTTCATGGTGACTTTTGTTTGTTATCTTTACTGAGGTTACCCATCATATTTAGCCAGCTACCTGCGACAACTAATGCATTTATATAGGGTCACAATATAATTGCAGCTTTGTCGGCCCAACGGGACTTGGCTACCATTAGCTAGACTACTTCAAGTTACGATTGTAACCAAAAAATGAATTAACTTAACACTTAGGCTTACTCCCGCTCTCTGCTTATTAATGAAAACAACAAGTAAGGGAACCGTTTCAGGACTATAGCTAACGTTTTACCTTTCAGATGGCAGTCACTAATACAACCAAACATAAGGCGAACTGGCAAACACTGGTCAGGCCAAGTCGAAATTTTGGTAAATTCTGCATTTGCCTTAGTTCCTAACATCCTCCTCCATAACTCCTTTGAATGAGTCACAGTAACATCAATTTACCTGTGCATCTGCTCTGCTGCTCATGTCCTCAGTCATTCGCGTTATTGGTAGTCCAAAAAGAGATCATCTCTGCATGAGGCGCAGCGATAAACCAGCAGCGTGCAGATATGCAATGTGATTGGGTAACAATGTGACACATTTGGCTGTGTTGAAGAGGTTGCAGTATACAACACAATATTTGCAGAAATTGATGCAAAATGTGTTATTTTGCTATCTGCACATTGACTGTGTCAGGACACAAGACATCTTTATTAATTGTGTGATGGGAACAACACTGCCCCTGTGTGGTCACGGTCGAGGCTCTCGAAGCAGTAAGCGTGTGGGACCGTACCGGTGATGAGACCAGGGCAGGCTAGATATGTGTGAGATTCTTGAAGTGGGGACTCCATTGAGAACAAATAAAACAGTGGGCAAACTCGCCAACGGCTGAAGAGATAAAAAGGATAATTGGCAGCGGTTTCACGCCCTTTATACATTGGGTCTTCCATGTGTTTTGGTAGACTTGTTCTGATGGCTGGCTAGGAATATGCAAATTTCAAGGGGCAAATATATGATCCTGATTGGAGGAGAGCTTGCCCAGATTACCCATAGAGTCCAGTAGAGGACGGAGCCTATGTGACATAGAACCTGCCTAGTCTCCACTATTTTAACACTTTATTAATTAATTAAATATTTATTTATTTGGTCACAAAACTAAGTGTTGGGTGTTTGATTAATGTGAAACTTGGATTGTTTAATGGGGAGGCCCTAATTATTTCCACAAACAAGTTGCAAATTGTTATAAATGCATCTAATTGAATGCCAAGCTCTGTGTACCATCCAAGCGGCAATGATGAGGTGTTATCTGTGTCCTGAAAAATGTCTCACCTATGAACCAGCTGTTCAAGGCTCATTCACAGCTCAAAGCAGAGACCAAGCACAGCCAATGTGAAATGGATAGAAGCCTGTAATTGTGAGCTACGTTCCAGCTGGCATTCTGCCCTGGAAGAAGACACATTCTCTGCCTCTGTTTTGGTCCTTAACCAGATCTGCCTGTTTCCCCTCTGCACATAGCTAAACATTTAACCTCTTCAATGACTTCTGTTAGGAAAAAAAAAAAAAAAAAATCTGGGCATTGCTTGTACTGCAGTGGCGCCACTCCAGACAGGATCAGTGGCTGTTGCCCATGCTCACAGTAAGAACTAAGGACTGTCACTCTGTGATGGCACAGGAGCTCTAGGGGACAGAGGGCACACACAAAGAAGTAGGTTGTTTTTCTTTCTTTATGCTACAAACCAGCAAATCAAATTGTGAGTTTTCTGTGTGAAGACCCAGATTTATTTTTGCCAATGTGATCTTTTAACTAAAGATTCCACTGGTACTAATACAAATGACTACTCTGTTTTCAGCCATTTACTGATTTTGAGGCTGCCTAATTTTCTGTATTATCAGGATAAATCTCAACATATACTACAGTATATGCAATTCTTTGTGGCAGTATGTTATGTAGGCAAATATGCATTTGTGTGTGACATAGAAGAAGAAGAAGGCATACTTCTCTCTAAGGGAAATTTACTTTTTATCTTCTGTTTGTTCCAGAACTGAATTGGTGCTTGTGTAAAGCACTACATTTACAATAAAAACATTTGTGCCAGTGTATTATGTATTGTTTTTGGGCATTTTAAAAATGTGTATTCAGTTTTTTAATCCAGTGGTTTAATGTATGTACAGTATGAGTGGATGATTAGACCAGTAGTTTAATGTACAGTATGTATATTTTGACTAGGGGCAAAAAGTACGAAGGAAGAAACAGAAAGCAGTTTTCAGCGATGTCAACCCTTCAACGACATTCAAGACAAAATTAGACAAACACAGCAATGGTGATGCGACCTCTCCTGTTAAATGTGGGCTTAATTATGCCATATGTTTTAAAAAAGCTTGTAAGTGCACCTGGTTGTGATTGGTTACATCATTAACAACAAGTCTCCTCCACAAGCGGCTCACCTGCTGTTGTGAAAACTTCCCTGTTATTCTTAGGGAAACACATTCAAACATTCCTATCCCTGGTATGTATATTCTGCATTGTATGCCTGTATTTACCATATGTACAGTCTGCCTTCATATACTCAAGAGAGCTGGCATAATAAGATGACATTTTCTCCAACCCAGTTTTCCTAAACTCAGAAACAATAGTGCCTCCTAGGGTAACAAATGGGAGTGCATGATATTTTGCCTTCTTCTCCCCCTTACTTCTTCATCTCTGTTCCTTTGTTCTCTTATTTTGGGGCAGTGCCTTTGGGGCTTTCTGAGATAGTGTTGCAGCGCAGGTTTTGCAAATGTGTAGGAGGTTTTCAAACAATTGTTGCTGGGCAAAGTTGCACCATAAGTAAAGAGAGCGTGAGAAATGCTGTTACAGTGTTGGAAAGTAAAGAAATAAAAAAACAAAAGAAGCTTTGAGAAACAATGGAGTATTATGAGACAGAGAGAGAAAAGCATCCAGTCATCCAAGGAAGCAAGAGTCTGTTTTTAACTTCGCTCAGAGTTCATTTGGCAACACAAATGAACACAAATGAAGGCCAGCATTAGACAATGAATGTGTTAGCGTTAGTGATAGCGAAGCAGTGCAAGCACATATTGTGGTAACCAAGCTTTTATAATAATGTCTCAACATATTCTTTGTGCTTTCTGCTTCTCACAGTAAAAGCTTAATGCTGCAGGTACTTTTCCTGCATCAGTGTTTCCAGGTGTCTGATCTATTTTAATATGCTTTCTCTTTTAATACAACAATCCCATTGAAAAACAAATAAAATATAACAATATTCTTGTAAAACTGTTTAGTCTTCCTTCTAATTTTAAAATCCAAACCAGTCTCTACTACTTTAGTTTGGTAGCAGGTTTCCCATCTTGTGTCATACTTTCCCCTCTCACATTCACCCCCTTTGCCAACTTATTTACTGTAAATATCCTGTTCACATAATTGCTATGAAACCTAATGAGGAGGTCCCTATCAGAGTAGCAAGCATCAAGTGTGTTCTTGATATGAGTAACAAATTGGGCACTTGAGTGGGTTGATTTAGATCATGAAACTCAAACTCTCAGCACCGACAACGCACCGCAGGGCTGCAGAATCTTGCAGGTCTGTCTCTTGTCTGAACGGTATTTCTACGGGGCTTAGCAGTTCCTCAAAAGTCTCCATTACTTTTCTGATAAGATCCCGAGTTGGTGCATTTTCCCAGTCTCACTGAGAACAGGTTGTTGGCTGTTCTCACCTACAGTTTTGCTGAAGAATTTACAGAATATCTGATCCAACCCATCTTCCATTGCTTTTCCCACTTCTTCCTCACCAGGGCGTTTGCTTCAAACCTGCAGAGAAGACAGCTTCCCTCACCCAGTGCCAACGAGCAGCTCCTTGGGTTGCCACCTTGGCAAGCACCTTGCCACAGCATGTTGCAGCAGTCCATATGACCCTATTTCTTGTCTTTTGGGTCTTGTTCTTCAGACTTTCTCTTATTTATGAACTTGTCTTTAGGCATATTTGTTTATGATATTTAATGGGGACTGTCAATGCCAATTCCAATTTTTTTTCAATTGATTGTTTTATCTTAGATCCTCATTCCAAAAAGGGCCAGGACCGAAATTTTAACTGTTTAACTCTGTCAACCACCATTTTTACATAGATGTCGACACAGTCTATGTGGTGTGATGCAGCAATAACCAAGATAATGATTTGTTTAAATTGCTTTATGAAACAAGACCAAAACTAAGGAACATCACATGGTCAAAGTTCGTCAAATCTTCAGTAGCATTCTCATGAAAGACATGACTTACGTCTACTACTGGATATGTAGTAGTAGTAGTAGTATTAATAACTATAATGCTAACTTGAAATATGTTGATTATATGTATGCAGGGCTTAGTGCAGTGTGTAAGATTAAGTTAATTGTTGAGTCTCATTCCAAGGTCGTCAAATACAGACACTTTGGGTTTCCCATGTCATCAAAAACTGATGCTTTGGGTTGCACTTAAATCACAGAAGAAAATATGAGTATGGAGTAAAGTGCTATGCACACTGACTGTGAGGCAATAAAGTGTGAAAAAAATGTTCAATGCAAAACTGTTTTGTAAAGGAGCCTCTTGTCATGTAGAAAAGATGAGAAGCAAACTACTCAAGGAGAAAATAGAACTTTTGCAAGGCAAGGGCTTGTGTCCCTGATGTTTGAAGCATAGCCATATGAATAAAGGCTGCAAGGAGAAGTGCTGCTGACAGGTGTGTTCCCTGATGTTTCCTACTGTTTTCACTGACAAAATGAGATGATGTGATGCAGGTAATGAGACGGGCGGTGAAAACAGGTCAGTAGCAATCAATCACCAGTCCTTTGCTCTGTGCATAAAGTAAAACTTGTAGACTTGAGGAACACTGCATGTAAAAACATAAAAGAGGATTTATATATTTTTTTCAATACTGCGCATGCTTCTCTGCATAAATACACAACAGTCAACAAAATCCTGATGGTTGAACGAGAGCTAAATTACCAAACCTTTTGTCATGCTTCACGTTAAACCAATGGAGTTAACCTACAATAAGTGACTTTCCAATGAATGCAATAAGAACTATTTCAATGCACAACAAGTTATTACAAACTTATAGCAACAACATTTCATATGGTCTATGGTGATTGGACTGCATAGAAGAAGAAAAAACCCAGATGGTCCATTTTTTGAATTTGAATCATGTTATGCAGAAATGAAGCATTTACTATGTTTGATTTTACCAAACCATGAGTCTTTTTTTTTTTTTCCTACCAAGACCTCATTATCAATCCTCATCAAATGCCAAGAACACATGAAAAACACCACTATAATGTGTTTGCAATGCCTATCACCAGAAGAAAAACCTTGTCTGGCTACAACACAGGCAGCCACCAGTGTTATACGTGTGGGGGAGATGAGTGGATGGTGTTATGTTTGAACTTCAGATAGCTATAGCGATGACTTAATTCTCTTTTCTGTCAGTCCTGCACTCACTGACCTTTCTTTCTGTTCCCTTTTCTCAATCACAGTATGTGTGTGGTGTAGTGTGACCTGCTTCCCAGGGTGATCACATCTAATAAATTCAATTAATGGCAACTGTTGCTCCCTGTGTCCTGATGCATGTCCTCACAAGAATGTTTCATAAAGTTTATGTATAGAAGGAAAGAACTATGGTATGTAACGTGTGATATATGTGATATTGCAGGCCTGACTTTATTTTTTCAGGTCTATTTGTGGGCATTTTATTTGAGAGTTATTTTTTTCCTCGCTAGGTCATGATATGGCCCTCATGCAGTATTGTATAAAAAATAAAATGAGTTGTACATGGAAATGTGCATAAAATTCATATTTTTTGTGAATGTGTAGGTAATGTGCACTGTGTTTCTGTCCCCAGTGTCCCTTAGGTGCCTGCCCTCCACCGTCTTGTCCGCTGTAAACACGAGGGCAGATGGAAGGCATTGTGTGCAGGGGGGAGGAGAGGGGGAGGGTAATGCATGCTGCATTATTTATCGGTTCTCATCCATGTCAATGCTTTGTGCTCATTTCGCTGTGACATTTCAGAGGTTGAGGAAAAAAGCAACAAAACAATGTAATGGAGAGAAAGACCTTCAGCACAGCACAATAGAGCTGAAACAAGCGTGACGGATAAAGCAAATGCCTTGATTAACACTCACCGTTCCCTGTCTTGCACTTTATCTGTGCAGCCTGGTGTGCAGATCACATGTAGAAGAGATGGGAACACAACAGCGAACCATGGCCAGGGCTGCTATATTACATGAGCTCCTCATAATTACAAGAGCAATATATTATGTTGGATCCTCTCTCATCCCATTTTCACAGGCCTCTCTTTCATCTGTCAAGTCTAATGAACAGATGTTGCTCAGCTGTTGGAGTCAATAAGATGGACTGAGTTGCTGGCAGACACATCCTTCTGCTGAGTGAAAGTGAGAGGGGTCATCTGGACAGTGAACAGCAAGCCAGGGTGCCTTGACTCTTCTGTATTTCTCACCTTCTTCCTTCCATATCGCTGACCTCATCTCTGACATTCAAGAGTCTTTCCACCCCTAAGCCCCACCCCCAGCACTCTACCACCCACTGTCCTGTCCATCTGAGCCCTTGTCAGACATTCTGTTCGACTGATCACCTACCTGTAATGTGCCCTTGTCCACAACTGGAGAAGCCAGCCGGTGAAAAGGTCAAAATATTTATAATAAGGTCGAAAAGGCCTCTGAGAAGCGAGAAAGGGAAGAAGGAGAGGAACAGCAGAGGGAAGAATGTGAGGGACGTGATAGAATGAAGGTTACATAAAAAGTCACTCAATATTTTTGAGGTTGACAAATCATATATTACCAACTTGGCTTAATGGAGTCCAGAGAGATATCAAACGTTTTATTTCAGGTTTTTTTTATATAGTTCAATACATATCTGTAAACGTGAAGAGAAGTCATACCCTCGGCTTTACTCAAAGTGAAGGGGTGTTACACACAAGCTAACAACATAACACACATTCTAGCAAGAATTCTGGCATATTTAGACACATTGCTGCATTGTTGGCATTATGGTAGCAAAGAATTTGAGATGTTAATGTTGTGTCCAAAGTTATCAGTTGGTTTTGTCATTTAAAGCTGTCTCGCTTTCCTTCTTTCTTGTTGCCAGACTTGTTATTTACTGATTTAGTAGAAAGAAGGTTGGTTTTGAACTTTCTTCCAGTAGTAAGGGGAAACAAGGGTACAGATGACACATGATGCTTGTCATTAAGTGAATGCCCATGTCTTCGCCCTCATTTTACCTCGGTTCCTATCCTTCTTCGCCTTCTCCATCAGCAGGGTTATTTTTCTTTTGAAGCGTAATGTTTCCACAGTTATTACATTTGTTCCACTGTTAATCAGGGATAGAGATCCAGGAGAACAATGCCTCTTCCTGTTTTCATTCCACAATGGCTGACTCGTTTCCTTGTTGCTGTAAACGAGCCTTCAATTTTCTGCAAAAAAATCATGTCCGGTGGCAGCATGAATAGCATAGTGAAAGAGAGGCTTAGGGAACCAATTTAAACACTGATGGTGTCATAGTTCTTCAGCCATTACACTTTGCAAAATCTATTTACTTCATAGTGATAAGTGAAATTAAAAAAGTTGTTTATTACCTGTTTAATTAAAGTAATATCACACTTTGCTAGTTAGCGCAGATGTTGGTCTGCAGATTCAAATAAACCTCAACCATTTCATGATCTCTTATCAGAAGCGTTGTTCGGATCTTGAAACATTGGGGTCTTAGTCCAGTGACAGACTGACCAACATTCAGTGTCGCAGGAAATATTTTTAACCACCTAAAACCTGGAAGACAATTCAGTGAATCAGCCTGGGTCTAATAACGCTGCAGTGCATGCCTTCCCAGATATGCCTTCCCACATACGTCTTGTAGATGTCAGACTGATGTCCGCAAGTTACAGCTGCAAGACGTGACATGTGGAGCATTTGCTAATTGGTAAGGTGTCGCCAAGACGTCGGCATTTGGTCAAAATTGCCCTCTAGACTACATTTTCACGATGAGTCAAAGCTGCAACCCCCAACCGCTCTACAGCTGGCCTCTGTCAACTGCGACCTTTATTCATTTAGGTCGGATCTTTCAGACGGCAAATGTATACATGGCCGAAATTAACATGCTGAAGCATCACATTTCATGGGAATATAAAGAGGAATTTAAAAATAATATGCTTTACCATGTGTGGGTATAAAAAGAGACATGACTCAAGTTAATGACAATAACTTTTAATGTCTGTCTGGAAAAAACGTTAGCCATCAACTAAAAGAACTCCAGCACAGAAATAGAAGCAGATAAAGCTGAGCACCAAGTTGGCAGGTACCATGGGCGGCACAGGACTTTTTCACTGCTGTTGCTTAGTAGTTGCTGTATGACAGCATGGAGTTGCTAGTTAATTTTCAAAATCAATCAATCAATGGGTAGCTCTAACCCAGGTGTTAAACCCGTCATGGGTAAATGCGATTTCTTTATGGAACCGACGGCCCTCATGAGCAAAATGTCTGCAGGCAAAACAAAATGCACGGTCCATGGTCATCGAGTACTCCAGCCAAGTATACTGTTCGTACCACCTGCGATTGAAAGAGCGCATTTGCAGGCCGTACTTTTTGGCCGGGTATTTCCTCAACATAGGGCACCTTGGTCCATCACTGGCTGTCCGGCTGATATCGGATATGGTGTGGAGGGAGACAGCGCTAGTTCCACTGCAGCTCGGTGTAGAGGCTAGCTGGTCTAGCTGCTGCGGGTCATCACATGGTGCAGGCACCTGTTCTTCGTCCCAATCCTCCCAGTAATCATTAGAGTGATCCTGATCCTCACTGCTGTTTTGCTCCTCTATGTTGTCCTGCTCCTCTATGTTGTCCACCACAGGGACAACAGGGTTGTCCGTCTCCGTTGGAGTTCGCGGTTGTTTACGCTGATATACGACAAACTTAGAGCTGTAGCCTATGTGTTCCACTGGGCACTAGCTGAACTTAGAGCTAATTGTGTCAAATGCTAGCTTCTTCACACCCAAGGTCATTTCCTTATGGCAGGACCCCTGACACGCTGTCACAAGACTTACCACTTAGGTTTTATGTTGTATTTGCTATGTCAATGAAAATAAATATTTTCCGAAACCATCATTAAATGATCAAAATGATTTAAATATATGTTATCCATATATATATATTTTTTAAGTTTTCATAACAAAAGCCTTTGGGTTGCTTAGCAATTGCTAGGTCAAATCTTGGTGTTGCTATAGCAACTCCAAGCTACCCCCTGGCCCCTCCCCTGGCAGGTACGTCTGGAGACAGCAGAGGCGGCACAAACAGTCTGCGAGAGAAAAACAAAACAAAAACATGAGCACCTTGCTTCAGAAACACCAGTGAAATTGGCTGTTTTTAGCTATGCATATTTTAACCAGATTATGGATTTGGTTGGGATCTTCCATGATCAAGAGTTGAGCAAACTTGGCTGAAGAGTGTGGGAGAAGCACTTATTTTTCATGTGTAACAGTCTTATTTAGTGTTTTTACAGGCTTTAACTCCCGGGTCCTTTTGTGATTGAGAAGAGCTCCAGGTAAAAACCTTGTGAACGATGAACACTGAAGGAATCCTAACTTAAAAATAAGCTGAGCTAACATTGAGCTAACAACGTAAAGTGCTTACCGGTTGATTTATCAGGTCCGTTTTGGAGAAGACAAGACCTCTGCGGATAATT